>JAOEHX010071974.1:11352-34218 GCA_025448015.1 Bolborhynchus lineola | reverse complement strand
CTAAAACATTACTGTAAGATGTTAGCTCAGGCCAACAAATGCTACCAACAGCTATTCATTCCTCAGATAAGCAAGTGTAATTCATGTCTCAAAACAGCACTTGAAACTGTTTGCCTATAAAGTGCCCTTCACCCGAACCCTTGGTTAAAGCCTGGCTCACGCCAGCCACTTGTCAGATGTAATCATTCTAGGAAATCCTTTTTCCGGGTGCACTTAGCAGTAAAGCCTGAATCTGCTCTAAATCACACTTTAATCTTTACTCCCTGATACTTCTCAACACCATCCCTGTCCCGAGCGCCTTGGTGCATCCTGCAGCTTCCCCCAGAAAGGATCAGGTTTACCTTAGCAGCGGAGCAGCAGTGCCCAAAATGGAGATTTCAATGGTATCTGATAGGGAGATTTTCCCTCTCATCTACATACTTCTGTGGCTTTCACCTTTGGGGAAAATGGCCTGTCTACAAGCAGCAGGGTTCCATATATCTTGTCTCTCGACGTCTCCAAATATTTCTCACTGCTCTTGCAGTTCCCAGGCAGTTTTAATTACTCTGTTCTTAAATAGAGGCGAAGCACCAGCATTCAGTAGTTACTCAGAAATGAGCTGCCAGAAGGAAGTGGGTGTGAAGACCCTCTGAAAAAAGTCAGCCTGGAAAAGCTGGGCTTTCTCTCTCCAAACTTTATTTCATGAAGCTCCTTGTTATCCCCACCTTTATAAAAACTCCTCTTCCCATCTGCTCTGCCCATGCATCCCTGGTTGCCTGGGCTCCTCTGGGACATGATGGCCATCCTTGCGAGGGCATGATGCCTGGTGTGAAGTCCGTGCCTTTGCTGTCATTTGGCAAAATTCATCCTTCTCGCCTGCTCCTCAGAAGAAAACTGCAGGACTCAGTCAGGAAAGCAGGCTCAGGGTTGGAACAGTCACAGTATTCTGCTGAGCCTGCGGCTGGCACAAGTACAGCACTTCACCTGACTGTACAACCTTTACTTTCCAAGATGCCGGGGCTGTGGGGAAGCAGGTGTGCAGCTCTTTCTCCGGTACTCTCTCATCCCTGTGTATCCTTGCACATGCTGGTGTGAAATCAGGGGCTTCCCAGGCTTTCCCTCAGTCACCTCCATCGGACCACTTTGTCCTTGGATGGTATTTGCTTTTCTGAGTCAAGAGCGTGCCAGAGAGACTCTCCCATTCATCTCCGGCTGCTCACTGATTTCCTACGCTGTGCACTTGCTATTTGCTTCTGTGGCAAAATTAAAAGCTGCTTTTGCTGGCATGGTCCACAGTTGGTTGTGATAGGATCTTTTTTCCCCTGTCTAAAACGTAAGGTCTCACAAATTAAGAAGCTATAGCCTGTCTAGGTCTTATACCAGTCAGTGTCTGATTCATCAGAGAATCTCCTTGGTAACTAGCTGTTCCTCTCTGATTTGCTACAAAAAAAGCTCTCCCAATTTAAAGATAAAATACATTGAAAGCAGGAAGAAGAGCAACACCATATAGATACCTTATACAGGAACATGTGTGGATGCAGCTATACTGGATATTTTCTGATGTGTGTGGGAAGCAGCCTCTCTGTGAAACAGCATGGTATCACCCTGTGGAAGGGAAATGTACACCAGCTGCACTGTCTCTCCTAGAAATCCTTTTTGCTGCTGCAGGGTTGGTAACCCTGTCTGCAGGGTAAATAATCCCACAGGCAAAGATGCTGCTGGCATCTAACTAGAGGCTTAGCAGTTTGAGTTTAATAAGCCAGATTTATAGCCTTGTATGGGACTGATTGCCAATTACAAAGATTAAGTGAGAGGGTCACTTTCTGCAGTAGGTGTGCCTGGTTGCTCGATGCTCTCTTGCTCTGGTAATGAGGCCCTGCTCTCTGACCCCTCCTCAGCACGCATCAAGATGCTGTGTGATCTCCAGCAGCTGCTCGAGTCAGAGGGAAGGTGTTCATAGAAGATCTGATTGTGGGTTTGTGCGTGGGTTGGTTGGTTTGTTTCTTTCCTGGAACCAGGATTGCTGGAAAAGTTGATCCAGGGTAAGGCTGAGAACACTTCATGTTTGAAATAGCTGGAAACTGTGCTCAGATATAAGTGAAGAGTTTGACCCATGAATGCCCAAGGCTGGCAAGCTCTGCAGTGAGAGCTTCCCAGAGTTAGAGGGACAAGGCAACAGTACGAGGATACAAGTGTTGATGTTGTGTGTCTTGTGCACCTACAGCCAGAAAGCTCTGTCTCATCATGCACACAGCACCTGCACTGGCAGGGTAGTGCTTCTGTGTGCGGGCATCCATGCTGCTGAGCCCACCAGGGTAGATAAGGGGACAGACTGACTTCTAACTAGGTGCAGCTGAGCTGCTTTCAATTCCTCTTAGCAGATAAGGAATTAAAAGTCATTCCCAGATTTCTCTGCCAACAATCTTCAGGTGGCTCTTTGCAGAAGCCAGCAGAGGGAGGATGAAGTCTGGGGCAGGTCCATAGCCAAGGCACCAGGCTTATGTGCTCTCTGTCCCATGGCACTAGTTCCTCTGAGTTAATACAACAAACAGCAACAAAATTCCAGAACCATGAGATTTTTATCCCTGAAGGAGGCTTTTGAGCTGTTAAGGCTTGCTTACCCCCAAGAAGAACCCAGCAGCCGGAGGAAGGCTCCTGTAAGCAGCTCAGGCAATAGGGTTGTTCTGTACTATGGGTGTGTGTGATTTGGGGTAAAACTTTTGTTCCTATCACAAAGACCTGGGCAGAAGAGACCCAGCATCATTTTGGGGAGGCCTTATCCGGCCCTACTCAGATTAACACCTGTGGTTTCAGGGTGTTTAAATCCTAGCAGCAAAATCATGTGTGTAAATGTGCTACCCCATCAGCAAAGCCTACAGTGCACAAACCTCTGTTTATTAAGTAATATGGCTGATGATGAGCTTGTTCTGATAAATGAGGGTTAAAATAATCAAGCTAATTTTTGATGCAAGTGACCCATGACCTCGTTTTGGATAAGGGATTGGATTT
Organism: Bolborhynchus lineola; assembly: GCA_025448015.1. NCBI lineage: Eukaryota > Metazoa > Chordata > Aves > Psittaciformes > Psittacidae > Bolborhynchus > Bolborhynchus lineola. Next base: position 31,230 of record JAOEHX010071974.1, on the reverse strand, counting down.
TTGATGATCAGAGTCCTGATAAGAGAGGCCTGACCCCTCCTTGATCATGAGGAACAGGGGAGAGATGCTTATTCTTCCCCCAGCCTGCTCTCCTGCTGCCACTGTGGGTGCTGAGGTGTGTGAGGGCAGGCAAGATCCCACCGTGTCCCTGATTTGCTGTGTGGTTGAGTGCTGCCATTTCAGGTGTGGAGGAAAAACAAGGGGAAGACTCTCTTCTGCTCTTTCCTGACTTAGTTTTCTTTCGAAGCTCGAGAGAATGAGCAAAGCGTTTGCTGTTATCAGATCTCTCTGCCTGTGCCTCTTGGTGAGAGGGAAGTAGAGAAGCAGATGAAACTCCTGAGAGGAGGGTTGTCTATGGGGTACATCCCATCTATCTTCATTTCCAGGCTCCCTTGATGGAAGGAAGAATGGAGAGAGGTCAGGTACAACAGCATTGGTGTTTGATGTTGGGGTCTCTAATACCCAGTGACATTCTGTGACCATGGTGTGGCTGAAACCAGAAGGCTGAGAAAAACAGGTTCATTTTTGTTTTGCCCAGGGGTAGCAGGAGCTGCATCTCTCCCATATGGGAGCTGAAGCAGAGCCTGAGTGCCATGTCCTACCACACAACTCTCCTGAAGCAGGGTATGCTCCCTTGGAGCCTGTCCTGCCCTGTGGAGGTGGTGGGCAGACCTGAAGACTGTTTACTTTTGCAGAAGCTCTGGAGCAGCCAGAGGGACAGATCTCAATTTTTGTTATATATATTAATCACACCATTGTGACTCTGATCATCAAAACCTGTTTTTTCCTTACCCATCACCTTGTGGCTGCAGGCAGCATCTGCTCAGCTATATTATGGTGGGTTTGGTTACAAAGTCATGTTCATGAAAATTAAAAATAAATAATTTGTGTACAGTGTTTTGCTGGTTCTATTTCTATTGCAGTGCTTTTCCAGTTTGGGAAATGGAGCAAAGGTGACTGCCACTATTTATAGCAGTGGAAGGTCATGGATCCTGGTGCCCACAGCCTCGGGTGGCAAGGGGTGATTCTTTTCTTTTTTGCTTTTGTCTCTTCCATTTTATTTTAATTGCTGGTCCAATCCTGAATCAGATTTTAACTTAGAGGAACGTCAGTGGTAGTGAAAGGGAAAAAATCTTAAATGTGCACAGCCTTAGCAAATATTTTTTATGAATTGGATCTCTTGAGACGAAAGCTTCTTTACTGTGCAACAATGAGCCTGCCACACTCTCAGTAGTACAAATGGGCTTCATTTGTATTAGGAAGATAGCTTATTATTTTTAGTCTGTTCCTGTCACACCAGGAATGTTAAATGTGATAATCAATGTAATTGAGGAACTGAATGTACAGAAAATTGCAACACTCTCGGGGGTGATAATGACTACAACTGTAGTGCTGCTGAAAGGTTTGGGGGATGGGTACAGGTGTGGGTAAAAACAGACTCGGATCCTGACTGTGGATGATCCTACATCATGCTGGGGTCCCTGGGAGGGCAGCAGGCATTTCCGGTGGAATCTTGCATCAGGGACAGACCCTCTCTGGTGCTGATGGGATGTACCTGGCCCTGAACACCCAGCAAGAGGCTTGGGGCTTAGGGACACGCCTTCTGGGGTCTGGTGGGAAGAAGGACATCCAGGAACAAGCCCATCTGCAGAATTTGGCAGCTATGTTTGAGGTGACCTTTATGGAGTGTTTGCAAACCTTGATAGGTTCACAATTTGATTAGATAGCAGCTGGGTTTTTTTCCCCTCTAGAAACAGCAAAAGACACGCTTCTGACAGGAAAACCCTCCTGCCAGATTTCCAGCTCTTCCTCCAAAGTATGGAGTTACTAAAGCTTTTCAATTACATGCTTCAGAGCCTGTAAGGTGGACAAAACATGTTTTCAGACTGCTGCTCGGAAGATGTGAAACTTTCACCCCCTGAAACTCAGCCTGTATCAGCCACCTACCATGAATATTTTTAGCTGGAACTCTATGGAAAGCATGATCAGCAAACTCATTGGATGACCTGCCAGATATAGAGGGTCGCCTATAATGCTTTGGTCACTGCTCACATGAGCCTGGCTGTTCGCAGTTTCCACTCCAGCTCTGGGGAGGTGCTGGTTTCCACGTACCAAATTCAACTGCTCCTATACCTCCAGGCAATTTTGTTGTTAATTCTAGTCACTCCATGATACAGTAGTGTTTTTCATTTGCTTGCTGATGATTTACTGCATGCATTAGCTTGTGAAGAGGTGACAGGGAGGAAGATGGCATGTTGGCTCTGCCCTGGCCACTGACCCTGGGGCAAGTAGGCTGAGGGCAGTTTGGATCCTGTGTGAGCTGCTGGGCATAAACCTGGGTGTTGATGGGTGAGAAGAAATGTCTTGGACCCAGGGAAGATTGAATATATTTTACATATAGCCTCTGAAGCTGCAAAATTCAGAGCAAGTCTGAAAGAAATGACAGCCTGCAAGAGTATAGTCAGGTTTGTTTTCAGCCCTCTTTTAATTTGTTTTACTTAAAGGAGGGAAATTTTCTGTTAGAAAATTTGCCTGTTCCAGTGGTTTTCAAATAAATCACAACTTTAGAGACCAAAAGCCATTTGGTGCCCTCCCTTTTGGGGATAGCTGCCTGAGTCCCCCTCCCATACTGGGACACACTGCTGGCTGGCAGCATTTGAGCCACTGCCCCACAGCACAAGGCTTTCTTTCTCTTCCAGTCTTGCACGGATAGCTACAGAGAAGCCATGTTGGCCCATTAAACTCATTTTGGCATACACAGTAAGTCATGCCATGAGTTATGTTTAAGCCTGCTGCAATCAGAGGGTATTTTGCTGAGGGAAATCACTAAGCCAGAGCTGAAGGTATGGCTGTGGTGATGCATTGGCTGCAATATTCATGTTCATGATGCAACTGCTTACATTAGAACGTAATTATCAAGGTTTAAAATTCCAATAGCATTTTGAGTATGTGTATGCCTAGGGTTTTTCTATTTGCAGAGATGTTTCTTTTATTGTACCTGCTTGCCTAATAACATTACCATCTTAAATACATCAAGGTGTTTTAGAAACCTATTTGTGATCTTTGTTGAAAAACAAAGGTAATCCTGCCAGCTCCAAGCAGAATACTTGCTCCATCGAAAGCTACTCAGAAGGCCTAATTGAGGCTTTGTGTGGGTTTAATGAGGTAACTTCCCTGTTTACCTCAATAGGTAAATCTTTACAGTGTTCCTGGTGCCTTTTTGAATTTTTGGCAGCTCATCCTTCAGCTAGGGCAGAGTGTTTTGGTGCTCTCTATCATTGTGAAATCCTCAGCTTTTCTCTATCTGTCCAACCCCTCCAGGAGCAGCAATCACTCTTGCAGTAAATTTTCACCCCAAATAACTCATCATTCTTGCAGCCCTTCCCCAGTGTTCTGCAGACAGTCTGGCTGAGGGGGTGGGAAGGGGGAACTTTCTCCATCAGCTGCTGAAGTGCAAATTTGCTGCTGGTATTTTGAGGTAGTGCCACACTGGAAAGCAGGGTTCTGGGACTCTGGGCAGCTCCAATCCAGCTCAGAAGGGCCAGGAATGGAACTGGGACCTACTGGAAGAGTTAATTAGAGACAACCCTTATTGCTTAGCAAAGGAGAGATTTTCTGCAAAGAGTGTGATGTCCAAACCTAGCAATTCAACACTTCCCAGGAGTGCTGCAATTCCCTGAATATCAACAAAATAATTGTCACAAAACAGTTTATCATGTGCAAAATGCATATGAAGCTGCATGAGTAATTTCCATAGTAACCATAATCACAACCTTCCTATGTACAGATTCAAATGCCAGAATGATGCATGCTTGATAGCATCACGTACATACATGTCCTTGCATAATGCATATGCTCTTCTGGCAGCCAGCGTTTTGTTTCTGAGCTTTCACTGCTTGGCTTATCAGCCCTTACAAAACCTTGATTACTCATGAGTAATATACCCTTTCACTAGACATACATTTCTGTAATGCCTTTAAGGTTATGTGGAATTCTATTTGCAATCCTTTTTATAAATAATAATACAAAACACTTGCTGCTAAATCTGACAGCAAGCAAATGCCAGGAACCAAAACGATTATTACAGTTATTTGCGCCATTCCAAAATCCATTAATTTGCTTGTTGCAGTGTTAGGTAATGAACGTTTTGTAGCAAGGTCACAATTCTGTTTTACATCAAATAACTGTCTTTACTCATGTTTGAAGCATAGTTCTTGCTTAGGGCATAATGTTTTATTAAAATTATTTTTCCTTTGTTCTTTCTCACAGATTGTCTATTGTGACTCTAAAGATCGTCTGCATGACATCTCTCTTTAAATTCAGTGCATAATTATCTAAACCAGAAAGTCATCTGATGCTACATTAATAAACTTCCCATTGTTTGTTGTTTGCTTTTTTTAATGGGGAGGCACACTGTTATTATTTACCAGACAACATGGATTTAGCCAAGCTTTGTGGAATTTCAGAGTCACTGACACACGTATCAGAAACAGGCAAAACAATGATGAAAATAATGTGAAAGGAAACTGTTCAGTTCAAGCCAAAAAGGCTAATGGAAGTAGTAAAAATAGTGGAGACATGAAAGCAAGAACTACTGAAATAAATATCTAAGATGAGAACTTGCAGGAAAAGTTCACTGCAGCTGCAGATGCGCTGCAATGAGTGTCAGGCTGGGTTAATTTGCAAGGTGACAGATGTCTTGGGAACAAGGAAATGCTGAAGAAAAAAGCTGGTGTCCCTGGGCCAGGTCTGCTCATGAAGCTGAGCCTCTCTCAGTTGTCCTTGGAGCATCACTGATTTACTGCAGCTGTGGCTTTGGCGCTTGTGTTTTAGGATGATTATGCAATCCTAGACCTGTGGGTGTTTTTTAAATCTTTGCTAATGCAAAAAGCCTCAACCTGCTCCTTGCAGCACTAATGCAATTTTGGTTGACTAGCCCTATGCTGCTTGGTCCGCTTCATCCATTTCAGCTGGTCTTGTCTCACCTCTGGCTCTTCTTTTGAGCCCAATTTTCTTCTTGATTGGCTATAGCCACCTTTTGCTGGGATTCTGCTCCTCCTGCCAGTCCCTATACCCAGGTTCTCCTCCATCAGGGCTACTCCTAAATACCCACCTGTGCTATCCTGACATGTGATTTCACTGTCTCCTTGCTATAGCTGGAGGCGTCTCAAGGATGTCCCCAACTATTGTATCATCCACCATTCAAGGACATAGCAACAAAGTGGTCTCTGCACCTAAACTTGACTTTCAATTTTCAGAAGGTAAGTGAGGCTGTTACTGTTTTGTAGATAAAAAACCTACTGGGTGGTAGATATTAAGTGTCTGGATCAGGGTCCACAGCACATATCTTTTAAAATCACTTGATAAACATTCTTAGTAAAAGATGTGCTGATCTTATCCTATAACAAAAGCCAAGATATGTTCCTCTTCTTTCATTCTAGTCTAACGGTGTATGTTGCTCACATATAATAATAAGTGGAAGATCATTAACTTTGCCTGCTGATATATGTTTTTAATTTTTTTATTCATAATGAGTTCATTGCTGCAGCGGCAGGAGTGCAGTGTGGGATACTACTGAATTTCTTTACAATTCAGCATTAATTAATGTCTACTTCTCATACAGCATTAACAATAGCATGCCTAATCTTTCAGAGCCGTTGTGGGAAGTCCTTTGTTCTTTTCTAGCTGGCAAGAAGTGAGATTTGCATTTTAGTCTTCTCTTTGAAACTGTCTCTTAAGGGTTTTGAAGTATTGTAGCAAAGTTGAACTTAGCACCCTTGTTGTCTGTCTCTGTGTCGTGTAATTGGGATTCCAGTCAACCTACTTGCCTTGCCTCTTCATGTTTGCCAGTTGGTAAGGGGAAGGACACCTCATTTCCACAGAGACTGTGATAAACTTTTTGTTAGAACAACAAGCTTGTCAGCCCTTATTCCTCTTATTCCAGAGGAGTCTGAGTTAAATGCATTGTGTCACTTGCTACTGTTGAGACTCTCTGCCTCGCCTTGTGTGGGAGGAACTCCAAGAGCTGCAAGGTACCTTTTCTCACCTGTCCCTTGCAATAACAATGTACTCCCAGTGTTGCTGGTCTGCGGCTCTCTGGAGGATTAGATATGCAATTTAGCAAAACTGGCCATCCAGTGGTAAAAATATGACACTAAAACCAAGTTGCTAATTATCTATGTTGTTAGGCTTGCCTTACTAACATCCCCAGATTAAACTGATTTCTTCACAGGTTTAAGGTGATGGTTTACTGGTTTGAAACACTGATTATTTTTTTTTTCAGCACACCTTGCTGAAATATTGTATGCACACCTCAGCCCCGCCTGGAGGGAAAGGAGGGGCTGGGGGTGGGACATCTTTACCTGCATGTCTTGGTAGAGACCAGGAAGCTGCCAGGCTGATGGTTCATAGTTTATAAACATTGTGTAGCCGTTTGCATTTAATGATATCTCTAGGTCAGCAGCAGGATTAGGTGTAGACTTTAGGCCTTCAGCACCAGCCTGAATGTCTCTGTAAGGATTAAAGGAGTAATTTTCTGTCAGAAGGCAGAGATTGTTGTACTCCCTGACTTTCTAAGGTATGGTGCAGTGTGTCCTTTTAATATGGACAGAGAGCTGCGAACTTCATTAATGCACTGAAATGCACACAGATTTGCACAAGAGATGCTGTTTCCTTTTCTGAGAGCCCTGTAAGGCTGTGTAGGGATGGGATGATGTTGCATGGTAAACTTAGGAATTTCTGTGCGACCTTGCTGCTAAAAGCTTCATCTTGCTGTGCCAGAGGATACCACTGTACTCGTTCATGAACTCTCAATTTTTGCTGTTATTAGGCTGCTGAATGAGCAGCTGTGGAAACCAATGGGTTTGATCACGGAGATTCACTCTCAGGTACAATTTCTTACTGTTTTATTTAAAGGCAGGAAATTTGGTGATCCAGGTTGGGCATAGAGCATTATGTGGGGACCAGATCCCCTTCCTTCACCTCTCCAAGGCCATGTTGGAGTCGGAAGCACACCTTTGGGTTATGCATGCTGCCGCTGCATCCCCTTCCCCTGCCTGGATGGGGCTGTCCAGCTCAAAGCACCTTGTCATGTGCAACAAGCAGTGCCCAGCTGCCAGGACAGCATGAACTGCCAGAATGGCTCTGACCCCTCTCCGAAGGAGGCAGCTGAAATCCCAGCTGGAACATGCTGGCACATATATCTCAGGGGTTTGAACTGGTTTGGTGTAATAAGCTCCTTCTGCCTTCAAAAAAACCTATGTAAATTGTACTCCATCAGTAGAGAAAGGCCATGATTTAGTAGAAAAGTGCTAAGAGAGCTTATGGGTTTCATTAGCTTCCACTCCTGTTGGCACCATGCTGTCCTCCCTTAACAGCTCTGTGGTTCCTTAGACCAAAGTTAAAGAACAAGGTTGCTGCGTCACTCTGCTGAGATTATGAATGACACCAGTGTTAGACTGTAGAAGTTGGGGGATTTGTGGAAGAGTTCAAAGTTATCCCTGCCTGGACCCTGCCATCTGCTCCTGCCTGACCCCACCATCTCACAATTTTGCATGCCACAAAGGGAGCTCTCTTGGACCTCCCTGGATCAGGTAATAGGCAGAATCAGCTGCCTACCAGCCTGTGTAAAGGCAAAGTGAGATGCTTGGTTGCTGCACAGTGCTTCGTGTCTAGGTTTACACTCTGACTGCTTGGAATGGTATTCCCTAAATCTCTTACCATGGCCTTCAAGTGCCCTGTGTCCAAAGACAGCCTGGGGATGAGAGAGCCTCATGGTGTGGAGGGTGCCTAGAGATAGTCTGCTCCTCACCTTGTCCCCATGGCCATCTCTGATGCCTTTCGGTGTGTGTCATGTGCATCTGAATCTGAGGAGCAGCTTTGCTGGCTAGGAAAAATGCAGCTGGGGAATCCCTCTCTCTAGCAAAAGTCATCTCTTCGCTGCTTTTCAGCTTTCCAGCCCTGCTTTGCTCCAGGTTGGAGCTTGCCTAGTGTTTGTGCAGAGCAGCAATCACAATGCCAAATTTTGGGGAAGTTGTGGGCTGGAAATACGGAGGCACTTTGAACTCTTGTGCGCTGGCAGTGTCTGAAATGCCCTGCCTGTGGCCACTGTGCCCTGGGAGAGTAGCCGGGGGAAACTGCCCCTTTCATACCTCTGCGCTGTCACGTTGGAAGAAAATTAGAATTGACAGTTACTGCAGTTTCTCAGCCTTGCTCACCAGGACTTGGCAGCGAGCTGGTGCTCACTGTTACAGCCAAGCCTGCCTGACCCAGCAGCTTCGGTGGAAAAACTCCGAGGGGGGAATGTTGGATCCTGCACTGATAACTCTGCATGAGAAAAGTTTCTTGCTTTTGTTTGTGTCTCATTTGAACATATGTAGACTTTGGTCTAGAAAAATGCACAATGAAGATCACTAATTACTGCACCTGAGAGCAATGGCATCAGCCTCTCCCTCATGTGTCGACCTTGCTGGAACTAAGAGGAGTCTAAATATAAACTCCAGTGGTAGCTATTTAGTAGTATGCCATCTCACTTATAAATGTGCTTTGCAGAAATCCCCTGTTTAAACCTCTTTTCTTGCTACACCCACTGACATATGCAGCCCTGGTTTCATATAATGCTGTATTTCCAAAGCTCCCATTTGCATCTGTCTGTGATGAATTCATATGCAGAAGTTTATATGAAGAAATTAATTGCTGAAATTCCTAATGAATTTGGTTATCAGAGAGGCTTTTCTAATAAAGATAATATGTCAGCAGAGCTGGCAGGTTTTACTGTGGCTGTTTTTCATTGAGTCCAGAGTAGGTGTTCCTGATAAGTCTTGTTAGTGCTGTCACAGACTTCACGGCATGAATAGCCATTTACCTTACCAAACAGCAAACCTTTTCAGTGGCTCATAGATTTTGGCATTGAGCTCAAGTGTTCTGCAGACTTTTCCTGTCTTTCAGCAATTTCTCACATTCACTAACTTTTTCATAATGCAAGAGAGGCTCCTGCAATGTGTCTCTCAGCCTCTGCTCTTCAGACTCTTATGATGGATGCTATCTACTTTCACTGAAGGACGTATCACTGCTGCAGTTTACCTGGCTGCATTATCAGCGAAGCATAGAAGGAACTTTTTTCTTAGAGCACCTGGATAGTTTGTTTGTATCTTTCATTTTCAAAAGCTTTTAAACTGGACTTCCTCTCTGGCCTGCACAACCAGTTGTAGCTCTGGACTAAACTGAAGTCTAAGAGATAAATTGCACACTGTATGTTCCATGCAAAGGATGGCAAGTTCGTTCACTTTGGGGCATGCTGCTGCTTGCCAAGCCACCTCCAGCTAGCTGCATATATTTCAAGCATCATAGTCTGTCTCATAGAGACTCCCACAAGCTGAGGCTGTGAGTCCACAGCTGCAAAGTTTTCCTGTGTTTGCTGCAGAGACAATACCTTAATGTGTTGGTTAGCATCTGTGATCTCAGCAGAAACAAAAAATTCAGTAAATGTATATAATTTAGTGAAATCTGTGTATCAGCTTTATCTAATGCTGACCTTGCGAGAAATCCTTGGGTGATGCGAACTGGCTTATTGCTAGTGGAGAAAATAAAGTTGGAGCTGTTTAAACCAGCTGAGCACCTGGTCATTATATCTAATGTTGTAAAAGCTGCTGTGGAAGCACAGGCCAAAATGGCTATTCATCTTTGATCCCTTAGCAACATGAGAATGTCTAGTAATCTCTAAGATTAGGGCTACAGAGAGCTCAAATTTTATCTAAAGCCTGCTAGATCTTGTTTACAAAATGTTTCAGTTCAAACAGGAAAATACTGAGTGGCTCCCCCGTTCACCTGTCCCTTTTGTGTGTAATATTTTGTGTATGTGGTGCCTTGAAAGTCTGACTTTGAATGCTGTGAGTGCTCTGATCTGAAGGTCAGCACTGCTGGCTATAGCACCTGGTATTTCCAGGGAAGGCCAGAGAGGGGGTTCCACATATGTACTGAATTGCCCATCTCTGGGGAGCAGAGGTGGAATTTAAAGTGGGTTTGAGAGATGGTGTAAAACTGAGTTTAAGGAATAAATTATCATGGAAGACTGGGGTTAGTGGCTTCATTATCAGCCGGCTCTGTAGTGAAAGGCACTTTGAATTTCCTGGTGGAAAATCTCTGCAGGGAGGGCGTAAAACAAAATTGCACAAATAAACAGAATGATGGAGCCAGTAGGAGGCACAGTTGCAGGCTCCTGGTTTCCAAACTAACATGTGCCCCAGCCACTGTTTATAGGTTTTCTGTGTATAAATACATGTCTAATAAAAAGCAATTAATGAGGCTTTCAAATGCCAAAGCAGACAGCTGCTGAGGCCAGGAGCCATCTTGCCTTTGGTTGTCTTAGAATCATAGAATTATAGAGTAGTTAGGGTTGGAAAGGACCTTAAGATCATCTAGTTTCAACCCCCCTGCCATGGGCAGGGACACCTCACACTAAACCATGTCACCCAACGCTCTGTCCAGCCTGGCCTTGAACACTGCCAGCGATGGTACATGCACAACTTCCCTGGGCAACCCATTCCAGTGCCTCACCACCCTTACAGTAAAAGATTTCTTCCTCATACCCAATCTAAACTTCTCCTGTTTAAGTTTGAACCCGTTACCCCTTGTCCTCTCACTACAGTCCCTAATGAAGAGTCCTTCTCCAACACCCTTATAGGCTTGGGCCAAGCCTGGGATTGCTCCCCAGGCTTGGTGGAGAGACAGTAGGTTTGCTCTGGGAGAACAAGAGTGTGCTTGAGCATTAAGAGAAAACATAGTTCAGACTACAAAGCAGAATGCAGTGAATGTTGTCATTTGTTTGCCAGTGTCTTGTTCTTTGAGTCTCTGCTCTGGTTTCACATACTATAATAAAGGAAGGGTGGATTTGGTAAAGGTTGGGGCTCTTCAATGACAAATGGAAAAAACTGTTTTGCTCCCTCTCAACTTGTAGTAGTAATGCCATGCATCTGATCAGAAGGTTATTTGGAAACTATTTGCATCTCTCCCACAGTACTTGATATGCTGGGTATCTCAAAGGCTACAGGAAATGTTTACTCTGACTGGTTTGCCCTTCTCCCTATGATGCACACACACAAAAGACAATTTGGAAGTTTGTGCCTTTTGTTTGACAATAGACATCTTTGCTTTGACTTTTGGCAAAAAGTTCATGGTCCCCAGTATGCTTTTCAGTTAACTCTCGTCTCATTTGCATGCTAAAAAGTGGTTCTGCATTATTTCATTGCAAAAGATTTGCAAAACTCAAAATGTATTTCATTGCTGGAAGCAAATTCAACATCAATTCAGGCTTCTATGTATGGTTAAATTGCTTTGAACTAAAATCTTCATAGCAACAATTCCCTTTATCCCTTAAACGTAGCTTGGGGCAATCGGAAAGGTGAGGATTCAAGCCCGAGGAGAATCTGGGTGTGAATGGTGGAAACAATGAAAGATGCTTTCATTCAAGACATAATCTTAGTTACTGTCAGTGCAATAACGTGAAACTGATGATTCACTGTAGGAACTTGGTACTCTATCAAATGTATTGCCATGAATTATTTAGCAAACCTAATGGGATGTTAATTTTGCTATTTGAGACAAGCAACCATTAAACTCAGTCTGAAAAATCAATTTATGTATGTCATAGTATTGATATCCCTTAGAACTTGCTTGGGGTCCTCCACAGTGCTACCTCCTTTACACTGCAGTTTACGCTCTTCTATGAGTACTAGTTTGGCCTGGCGTGTCCAAGAGCCCTGACCTCTCTGAAATTGTACATGCAGGAAGTTATAAATCTCCCTGGACTTCCAAGGTGGGGGACATCTTGAACACTTCTTTGTCCTTTCTGGAGCATTTGCAACATTTTTGGGCAGTATGAAGGAAACATCCACTTCACTGAGTGGCATGGAATGGCTTAGGTTTGCTCTGTGCAGCTGGCAGGATGTAACAGAGCTGGAAAGTAGCTCTGCAATGGAAGCCAGGAAACAGTGTAAAGACATTGTGTAGGCTAAGAAACCAGATTTAGTTTATTGAGGTCAACATCATCTACTGTGAATTAGGTAGGATCAAGTAATTAATAGGATAATTTATACCAGTTTTCCAATCTCTGTAGACAGAGTAGATGACATACTTCTGCTGTTGACCCTTCTATATAAGTTGGTTTTTTTTGTGGTGAATTGCAGGGAGGAGAAATATGGGCAACAGGCTGCAGAAGATGTCCCTAACACTTCCTGAGTGCTCTTCTCTGCCAGTTCAGCAACCCCTCTTCCTTGCAGATATTTGGTATGCTGAGCTCAATCCCTCTTCTGGCAGCCTCACTGCAGAGTAAGCCACCTCCTTCAGAGTCTCCTAAAAGCATTGAGCAGTTCAGCCTGTGCCTGCTCCAGCAGACCACTGTCATGCCACAGGGAGGATGGCCATGCTGCTGAGCCAGCTCATTGCTGAAATTATTCCTGGATAATCATGAATATCATGAATTATCCAGGAATCATGCGTGATATAAGCCTCCATTGCTGTAGTTGAATAATTTGAAAGCAGAAGAATCTTTCAGGATGCCCAAACTCCGGTCTTAACTATGTGGTTTGGCCTAATTGCCTCCATGGCTTACCCAACCAAAGTATTTGCATGGCCCTGGTGTGTGCTGGGACTGGAGCTGCAGGCTGTCAGATCCCGCTGTGCAGGGGAAAGGGATGAATTATGAATAAGATGATATTCCCCTCTGCATTTTTTCTTGTTGTTTATTACTAGGAGCATGGGGGGGAGGTACTTTTCTCTTAGGATATACATCTGGATGACAAAAAAATAGTTGTAGTCAAGGGTAAATTGACCAACCAAGCATCATTTACTGCAAAATTATCCACTTGGTCCATGAAAAAGTAGATTTGCTGCCTTGTGAAAACTGCCTCAGAGCAGGTGGATGTGCAGGTCTTTGCAAGCTACAACTCCGTTTGATGTCTCCAGCAGGAGGGCTCAATGAGCCTTTGTAGAATTTTTCTGCTTCAATGTACTCAAACTTTTCTCAACAATAACCTAAATCAGAGCCAAAGGATTGGCTGCAGTTAGGAGGAGGTCTTCTGAAACCCTATTGTTTTAAAGATCACCAAATACTGCGTCAGTATTTCAAAATTAAATTCTTAGACTCTGTTGTAGGACAGTTTTCCAGTTTAAAAATGTCACTTAATTTAAAAAAAACACTGGGTTTTAAAATATTTAAAGTAGACCTGAAATGAAACGTGAATTTTATCATTTAAATAAAAAAAGTCCTTTTCATATCAACTGCAATTAAATTTTTCGTCTCTGACCTTCTTTGTCTATCAGACTGGAAACTTCATTATTTGTTCATCTCTACAAGAGATATTAGATACTTAGCAAGCAGAAACACTGGTCTCCTAAAATGCATCCTGCTTCTGCCTGTGCCCAACCTGGACCTTGAGATGGGAGAGCATGCAGCTGGGTCGGCTTTAGGAAGAGTTTGCACCAGGGAACCCTGTGCTGGGTTTTGCGATACAGAAGTGTGATGTTTCAACACACAACTGCATTGCTCTGTCTGACATAGCAGCTTTGATGCCGAAGAAGTAGAGCCTCAGTGCTCTGATGCTTGTGGTTCCAATATGAATATCAAAGGTTGTTTCCCGCAGTGTTGTCACTTCTGTTGCTGAAACATGACACAACGAATCACTTGACTGGAGCAATTTAGCCACGTGTGAGAGCATGTTCCTGAGCGCACACTGCAAGGTTGAGCCTCTCCCTGCTCTGCAGCCGTTTTCCAGATCCCTTGGTGTTAGGGTGTTTATCTGCCCTCTCCAGCCCTCTTTTGTGGAGAACCTTAATACAAAATTAAAGGTGTTGTATTTGTGGAAATCAGTCATTTTCTTGGTGCCTGTGTGGCTGTGGCTGGAGGCTGCTGGTGCAGGGGCAGGCAGCGAACAGGAGCTTGGCTGCAAGCCACAGTGCCAGAGCTGCAGGGCTCAGGAGGGAGTGAGGTCCTGCCACCAACAGCTATGGGGTGTGGAGGTTGGCAGTTTAAAAACGCTCTGTTTAAACTGCTCCAGCTTTTGAGGAGAGATGATCAAATTTGTATCCAGCTTTGGTCCTTCTAAAACTTTTCTGAGTTTGAATTTTGCTTCACCTCTGACATCAGAGAAATGGTGAACTTGCACCCTTTGAAATCAGTGCTTGAAATACAAAAGCAGCATATTTGATTACACTGGATTTGGACTCTGCTAGGCAGTTTAGTCCCTCTGCTGTGGCAGCTTGCTCAGAACTAATCTTATCAGATTAGGTTAACCAAAATGAGAAAGGGTCCTAAAACACTGGTAGAGATAAAGAAGCATAACAGGATGCAACATGCCTGTTTTTCCCGGCACGTGCAAAGAGATGTGATAGATGGTCATCTTGGTGAAGACAGATAAGAAATGCCTTCAAGAAGAGGCAAAATTGGAAGCTATTTGCCACTGCCTGTTTTTAATAGTTTGTAGAACACTGCAAATTAAACTCTGTATTATTTTCAGCCCACATTTTTGTTAGCCTGTAGCATTCTGGAGCATTTATGACTTGGAACAGGTTTTATGTGCACCCTTTTTTGTCCTCTAATGTGGCATTACAGCTGTGTGACGCACCACGGAGTCTGCAGCCAGGTGAGGAAGCTGCCAACAGGGCTGTGGTGGAGTATGGAAAACACAGTGGGATTTTTTCCTTTGAAGGTAAACTTGAAATGTTTCTCCAGGAAGACAAGTCCTTTTCTCCACCATCCTATTCACTGTATCTACCTCAGAACGAGCCTGAGTCCTGGTGAGCCTCATGTTTCCAGCAAGACCTTTGCATCATTACAACCCTAGTCCTCTAAAGCCTTGCACATATATTTGCGTGCCATATACCATAGTATTCCTGCTCCTATAGCACTAACAACAGGCATGCAGGTATGAGGAATGGTGGTGTCAGGAGACAGGAAACTTTGCTCTCTATCTACTGGTTGTGTTCTCTATGAGTGCTGTTCATAGCCCAGGATGGTCAGCAGTGCCTGACTGAATGGTTGTCTTTCTGCTTGGCAGTTTGTCCTGCTGCCCTCCCCACTGGAGATGGTATTAATTTTGTTGTTGGAATAACCCTAAAGACAGTTTGATCCCAGCATTGAGGATATTAAGCCAGTGAGATGGTGCAGTGCCTTAAAGGCTGTTACTGCGCTTTACTGTATAGGACTTTCTTTACAGATGAGCCGAGCAGCCAGTTTGCTCTTGCTATATTTTGTATTGTAAAGTTTCAATATGGAGAGGATGGTAGTAAAGCTAATGTGAAAGTGAGAACAGCAGATCTAGAGAGGATAAAACACAAGCAAGTCAAAAGCCCAGTTGCACATGGGCATCCAAAAGGAGGATAAAATGCAAAGATTTTGCAGCTGAAGAGGTAAGTGGCACTCACTAAATTTCCAAGGAGCTGTTGGAGGAAAGGCCAAATTCGGCAGTGGGCTATCAGGCTGGTGCCTGGCCCCCCATGCGGTAAGCTAGCAGCCAGGCTGTTTTCTCAGGCCCTTGACGCAGGAGAAGGGTGGTGGTAAGAAATGCCCTCCAGGAGGCTTTGCAGGCAGGAATCCTACTCCGCCTAGTTTTCCCCTGTTCAAATTTCCCTGGGGGGCTTCACTGCCAACTGTGTGTGAAGCTAAAGGCCCTGAAGGCACTTAAAAAATACCACTGCCACCGTCCCCAAAACATGCATTTAAGTCTGTTATTTCTCTTCATTGTTCTGCTCTCTGAGTGTACTGTCTTCTGATAGCATGGGTGCTGGATGTAAACTTTACCTTGAGGTAACTTTAATGGTTATTGAGTAACTGAATGAGTGTCTTTATGCCCATTAACAGCACAATCAGTATAAAGGGGCTTAGCTGCCCTGCAATTGTAACTGTTTGAGTAAGGCAATGATGTTTTGACTGGCAAATGGACCCTCTTGGGATGCAATTTAAAAGATTGTCAGTGAAAGGAGGAGTGGCATGATAGAGGGGAAATGTTAAAATGTTAAAATGAATGAACAGGCAGTGCCTGCTTCACAGCTGGGTGGGAAGGGGATTTTGGTTTTCCTGCACACCTGGACTTCACTGATCCTCCCATGACAGCTGTGTTGGACTTTGCTCGTGCCCAGCCTCTAGATGCTACTTTGCCTCTTCTTCCACTGTAAGCCCTGCACTTTGCAGCAGGGAAGCAGTTAGTGGGGATAGAAACCTCTTGAATGACTAGGACAACTGCTCTGCATGGTGGAGAACAAGACGGGGAGGGAACAGGGAGAGGGAAGGCTGTTCTGGGCTTGCCTGGAGTGGGTGAGCAGGTGGACAGAGTCTGGAGGGAGTGAAAAAGAGAAGGAGGAACAAGAAATTACAATAATCTCACTCCCTGGTTTCATAGGTCCATGGCAGATCAGGAGGAGCTAATGTGGAGTTGGAGCTCCAGGAAATCAATCCACAGGAGTTTGCTCATTGATCTGTTTGGAAGCATTAACCTGAGGAATTTCTCCACCTACACTTGTTTTAATTTGGATGCATGTTTGCAGGGATTGATTTTCTTAAGATCTAAATATTGAATTAGGTATTTTTCTGGCTGCACTGGTTCAACCTCAGCTTTTTTAAGGAAGCATCAGCTGGGATTTCACTTAATTTGACTTTGTTATTGAGACTCACTGACAGTAAGCAGTAGGTTTGTGGCTGTATTTTCTTCAGCAGCCCTTGAAAGCGCAGAGAGCTCTTTTATCCGTAAGGCATAACTGTGTTCTCACCCAAGTGCTGCAGGAAATTGAGGCCAAACTGAGCTATTGCTGTGCAACAGGGTTGTATGGCATGACATGGGGCTGAACCCTGACCCCAACAAAACATAGTATCCTCTTGACAGGTAAAGAAGACCAAAGCATCCTCTTTTCTTAGGAGTGTGTTATAGATACATATGCATATATGTGTGTGTATATACATTTTTTTCCCAGATTGCTTTGTGGTACTCTGGCCATAGAGGAATGAGAGTAGAGCCTTAATTATAGTGAAAGCCAGATGGCCCTGGTGGCAATTCTGGTGAAAAACAGTTCTGGGGAAGAGAAGGAAGTCACAGGATATACCAGAAGGCTGCGAGAGAGGATCGTCCATTTTATCTGCTTGCTGATGGCACTGCCCATCTTCTAGCTAATCTTATTTGGGTGCAGTCACACTCCCACCCCCAGCCCTTGCTGTGTCTCTCTGCAAGTACAATCCCCTTTAGTGAAAAGAGTGGGTATCTGTGCCCAAATTGCTAAACTAGGCATTAATGCAGTCTTGCTTCCCTTATCTTCACCTCCCCAAAGAGCTCTTGGCACGCTCTTGCCCACTACTTGTCATGTAACCCTGATGGTTCCAGGATGGACTGCCAGGAATCACAGGGAGACTGCTCTGAAACCAGCTGTAAGTGGAACCACTACATAGTTTCAGAAATAAGAGCGATTTTGTCCTCTGTAGGCTTAGTAACTCTTTACCTTGAACCTGTGAAGAGCTCAACATGCAGGAATCCAGGCACAGTGAGATAAAGTACAATTCCTTTCAGTGATATTTTGTATGCAGGGCCTGAGCTTGGGCATGCTGTGTTACCAAAAGCTGATAACAAATAGATATGAAACACCTTTGAAATGTTGAAAAGCACATTTCTCGAATACTTCTAAGCAACACAAATCTTCTTCCTAGACAATCTGCTCTCTTCTCTCTATTTTAATAAGCAAGAAGTATAGCATATGGCTGGACAGGATGCGACAAATATTTTCACATTCACACAGCTCAGGAAAAAAAAGAGACGTTGCAAAACTTGAAGAAATCTTGGTTTCAAAATATGGAGATGAACAGAAATCTGGGAGCAGCGAGTTCTCAAGCAGGAGTGTGCTTCTCCCTCTCAGCTCTAGAGCCCCACCTTTTCCCTATAAGCTGCAAGTAGTTCTTAAGCTGTGCCCTTCCAGGAGATGTTTTATTTTTGACCTTCATTGCAAATGCAGCCAGAAGACCAGGTTTCTGTAACGCCAAGCTTTGTTTAATGCAACAGGCTCTTGCTCTGCCCAGCTGCATTTTCCCTGTGGTCCTTCTGAAGTTGGGTTTGCTGCTGAACTTCTTGTGTAGGTACACTGTGACCCATTTCAGTTCAAATGAACTAGGTTAGCTAAAGCAGTGTAAAATGTAGGTCTCCTGGTATTTTGCATTGCTCTGAGTGAAATTCACTGGATGCAGAAGATCAGTCCCTCAGCTGATGTAAGTGAATGTACCTCCTTTGACTTTGATGGAAGCTTGCCTCTTTGTTCGAGCTGGTACAATCTATCCTGTGAGGTGTTTATTTTAGTAGCCTGATAAAACTATTAGTCTCAAGGGGAGATAGTGGCTGGTAGCTGTATGTTTAGCAAAAATCTGCACCCATGCAAATTCTGTGAGTATTTGCTTCAAAGATGTAAACACCACATTACCCAATTAAAGGAGTGTCCTTAATAATTTATCAAGCAATTAAAGTATTCATTGCCCTTTATCCCAGTGAGCTCCACAAGTGTGATGTATAATCTGAACACAAGTTAAAATGCTATAATAAGTGAAGGGTGGTGCAATGTATCAAACATAATGAGAACATTAAGGCAATGAAGGGTGGTTTTTCGAGAATGGAGAATATCTCACAGTAAGTGGAGCTAACTTAATTTCTGGAAGTACCACTGTTCTTGAGGAGTGAGGCATGGAGGGGTGACATCTGGGGAAAAAAATCCTAGTAATACATTCTGAGGAAAGCTTTCCGATTAGAAAGTTAAGAGAAGGAAAAGGTCTGTCTTTCCAGTTGTTATTAATCAGCCTTTGTCATGAGAAGGGGAAGCAAGTGACTGAAAGAGAGGGATTATAGCAGAAGCGGTGTTTCAGTTTAGCTTTGATTGCTTGTCTCAGTACAGTATTGCTTCATGCTTGTGTAATGAAAAATGTAAAAGCCAAGAGAGGATAAAAAAAGGAAATGCTTTTGTTACTAATTCTGACCTGGATGTTTAAAATAAAAAAAATAAAAATAAAAAAATAAAAAAACAACAACAAAAAAACCTCCACCCCAACCTCCCTCCAAAAAGCCCCCCAAAAAAACCCAAACCAAACCAACCTGACAAAACAAAAACCCACAAAAGAAAGGAAAACCCCAACCAACCACAAACCCCCAAGAAGTTAGGAGCCCAATTTACATAGATTTGGAGAGTCCATTTCCATTTTGAAAATCCCAGTCCTTGCTGTAAAAATGCCAGACACTTGGTGCTACCCAAACTCCTGTCTGTTGTTACTTTTACTGCTGGGAGCTGCTCCTGGCAATATTTTGTGGTGTGAATGTCTACCCAAAGATGCGTAGGTTACATAATGTAGTTTGGATGTGTTGCACTGTGCACGAAGGAGGGATGATGATTTCATCTGCCCACTTTTAATAGTATTTCGAGGTGGGTGGGAATGATTGAGCACCACTATAACTTTGCTTTTGAAAAACCATTCTTGAGCCATTCAGTTCTGAAAAACCATAGAATCATAGAATGATTAGGGTTGGAAAGGACCTTAAGATTATCTAGTTCCAGCCCCCCTGTCATGGGCAGGGACACCTCACACTAAACCATGTCACCCAAGGCTATGCCCAACCTGGCCTTGAACACCGCCAGCGATGGACAATTCATGACTTCCCTGGGCAACCCATTCCAGTGCCTCGCCACCCTTACAGGAAAGAATTTCTTCCTCATATCCAATCTAAACTTCCCGTTTAAGTTTGAACCTGTTACCCCTTGTCCTCTCACTACAGTCCCTGATGAAGAGTCCATACCCAGCATCCCTATAGGTCCCCTTCAGATATTGGAAGGCTGCTATGAGGTCTCCATGCAGCCTTCTCTTCTCCAGGC
>JAOEHX010071974.1:0-11252 GCA_025448015.1 Bolborhynchus lineola | reverse complement strand
CTGACCCAGGTGTAGGACCTTGCACTTGTCATGGTTAAACTTCATGAGGTTGGCATCAGCCCACCTCACAAGCGTGTTAAGGTTCCTCTAGATGGCATTCCTTCCCTCCAGTGTATTGACTGAACCACACAGCGTGGTGTCATTGGCAAACTTGCTGAGGGCGCGCTCAATCCCACTGTCAATGGGATGGAACTGAATGGATATTTGAAAACAATGGTCCCACAATTCCCCTTTCCAGCTCTGAGGCTCAAACCCATTGGTAAGTGATTTGCTTTGATGGGAAAACCCCAAATGAGACTTGTCCTCTGACCAGGGTTTGTGATGGGCTGCACAAATAGTCACAGCTACTTGACTGTGGACATGAATGTAGCATGCTTTGGAAACAGGTTTGCATAATACTTTTTCTTAACGTGGATGATCTTTGCTCATTCTATGATGACACCCATTATCTTTCAGCTTAGGAAAGATCTGCCCTGTTCAAAGCACTATTCCATACTTGCTGGTTTATTTGTCCGCCTTTATAGACCTGTATGATACCTGGGGAAACTACAGCTATTAATACTGGAGTCTTTGCACAGCATCTTGCATCAAAAGAAACTAGCCAACCAAAAGGCGTGTTGTGGAGTCCACTGCATGCAGCAAGGACAAGAAGGACATAGGTTATATTCCTGCCTCAGTTACTGGCTTTCTCCCTAAGCCTGGGCACTTTGTGCTATTGCTATTTTTCCTTTGCTTATTTGGTCTCTTGTGGACTCTTTGGAGAACAAACAGCTGCTTGCTCCAGGATTGCGTGGTGCTTAGCAGTGTTGCTATACGGCAATTTGTAACAATATCAGGGAGGACTATTGGATGGTGGGCTTTATATTAACTAATTTGGAGTGGATCATATGGGCTGGAACAGTGTAATTGAATGCAGGGCTCATTTTTTCCCCCATCACTTGCAGTATACATTAGCTCCCTTTACTTCTATAGCTGTGCTTTCTCCTTCATAGGAAGCAAAGGAGAGTCAGCCTCTTATTACAAATTGCCCAAAAAAATTGGGGCTAAGATCTGATCTTTACTATAGAGCAGAAAGCTTCTGCAGTTGTTGCTAGCCTCTGGAAGAATCTAGTTCCACATGTACACGCAGCTCTGCTGTTCTAGCCTGCACAGCAGCATTTGTGCTGGTGCACTGCCCTTCCTGACCTCCCTGGAGCAATGGGCTGGGGAGCTGGACACTTCGTAGCAGTCCTTGTTCTAGTTTAAAGAATAACTCACTCAAAGATTTAGAATCAGCTTTTTCACTGGACAAAACTTCAGGACAAAAGAATACATTTAGATAGAAATACGTGCCACAAAACCAGTAGTATAATATGCTTTTAATGTGATACTTAATACAAATAACATTTGTTGGTTTGACTCATATGGCTTTTAGTTCTTTGTTGTAAGTTAAAACAGGCATCTCCCTCTCTCAGGTTCAGAAAGGCACACAGAAAAAGCGATATCTCTGTTTCTGCTGTTAGGAGCCTGCATGTCCTTCTCTTTCCCTCTTGCTTGGTTCCCTTCTTTTTGCAAATGAGCATTTTGATGCTGTTCATCCCAATGGAGAACTACAGCTGTTCTTTCCCTTCTCTTCATTCTGGTCATTTGGCTGACATTTCTACTGTCTAACTTTCCCATTCCTGGATTCAGCCTGCTTTTCTTTGCACCCTTCTGGAGGCAGAGAAGTAAGACCTTTTGTACTGTTATGAGACTTTAAAAAAAACCCAGAAAACCCAAACCCAGACTCTTTAGCAGAGTTATAAATATTTTCTCTTGAATTAAGATGCTTAAATGAGAAATGGCTTGTGTGGTTTACTGATACTTCACCTCACTGTAGTATTACAGGGACTGCTGAAGGTCCCTCTGCAGCTAGATACTGCTGTTATTTCATTTATATAACTGCTATTACTTGGCAGGAAACTTAGAAGATAACCTAAACCAAACCCAAAGACCCAATACCCTATCCTCAGAAAATCAGGAAAAAAGAAGCTCTAAATTTGCTGTGAAGATATTTGATTTGTGATTAATAATTTTTTTATGGGGGTGGGATGTGAGATGGTGGGGGAATTGCTGCCTTGCAGAAACCACAAGAACTTCAGTAGCTTACAAGAGAAGTGTTCTTTTTGATGACTGCCTGAACCCTCCTCATGTCATATAATTTATGCTAATTAAATGCTGATGGAATCGGAATAAGCATATTGATGGAAGATAAATTTGAGATACTGTTATTAATTCATCATTCAGTAGCTAGTGCGTGAAATAAGACATTCCTAGCCTCTGATTTAGGACATTTCATTTTCAATATTATTAAGATGTCTGTTTCCTACAGAAATAACCCTTTAATATACTGTTAAAAAGAAAAACAAACAACAGAATAAACCCCCCAAAACCCCCAAACAAACCAAACCCTAAGAAAACCCAATCAAAACAACAATAACGAAAACAAACCAAAAAAAATTCCACAGCAATACAAAAACAGACACAAAAATCTCACCAAAAACCTCATTGGAAGCAGCCCAGTTGCACAGCTCTGGAGCAGTAATTGTTTACACACTTTCTGTGTGATAGCACACACTAATCATAGTTCTCCAGGCAAACAGACAAAACCCATAAATTTAAAAATAATTTCAGCATTCGAGTATGAAGAAGGAGGAGGACCTCTAAGATCAATGGCATGTGCTTTATTGCACCTCCAGCTTACATTTCGGTAAGCATAAGGGCATGGCAACCTTCCTAGAATTACACTTTGTACCTAACTCCTCACTGTTAGTGAGCTGTGGCCAGGACTCAGCATCCTCCATCCAGCCTGGTGTAAGCTGAGGCTGGTTGCAAACTTGTCCTTATGACAAGGTGATGTTGGGACACTGGTGGTATCCACTTGATGCAGATGGCCTGGTACTGTTCCTGCAGGCAGCCAACGGCCTCAGGGGTGGTCCCATGCCCCTGCAGAGCCTCCCTTGTCAAGGTTTCCACTAGCACCAGTGCTTGGGGGTTAGCATTGGCTGACTCTGACCTGCTACCAAAGGGACTTCAGCAGCTGAAAGCATGGAGAAGGGGCAACCTTGCCTCAGCCATTGGCTCACCACCTCTCTTGCATAATAGCATGATTATAAGCAGCTGCACCTACGAAAAAGTTTTAATATGTTCACCCAAGGCTTGCTTACAGCTTCCTCCCCTCTATAAAAGCGTCATTGCTTAAGGAGGAGGGGAAGCATTGGTGCTGGCAAGTGTTACGTTAATGCATAAGGATGTTCACACTTTCCTCATCACTGCATTGAGCCCTGGGGATGAGTTCAGAAATGAGAGAGAAACCTAATGATGAGCCTCTCTGAGACAATTACAGATGTAATAGGGAATGTAATGAGATAAACAATAAAAATCAAGGTGAAATTTCCCAACTGACTAAAGCTGAACCAAGTGTGAGGACTGCTGAAGGAAGCTATCCCTTCCTCTGCTCCTAGGCATGCAGGTTTTGCCACTTTCTTTACCCCATACCATCACCTGGGGGGCAAGCTGAGTTGTCTTTAGTGGTATGGGGCTTGTTTTCAGGTAGATCACTGAGTTTAAGTCAGTGGAAGATGTCTACTCTTGCTTAAGGTGCAGTGAAGTTGCAGCATTGCGAACCTTGCTGTGCAACTGAAAGCATAATGTGACAAATGGGTAACTCTATAGGCTGGATATATGGGCATATGTGACAGATATGTTCTTTCTCTGTGGCGGGGAAAGCTTCACAGTGCTCATAACTGGAGCTATTAAATATTAGGTTTTATCCTCCAAGAACCTTCATGTTGCACCATTGAGAGAGAAATTAAAATCTGGGAAGAGGTTTCTTTGAGCATCTGCATGGAAAGGACAGAGGTGCTCCAGCTTGTAAACAGCCACTTTTCCTTCTGCTCCCTGAGACTTAACAACCTCAGAGTTATTCCGCATTTTGCTCATAACTATTCAAACTGGTGAATTCTTTTATTTAAATGTAATTCATGTGGCTTCTCAAATGGAAGCTGGAAAACTTTCCTTGTGACTCCACCAGGAAGCTTAGAAAAAAATGCTTTTAGCCTACTATGTTTTGCTAAGGTGATTATGTTATTCAAGTAGGTATGAAAGAGGCTTGAAAATAGTTTGCCTGTTTGTATACAGCAGGAGATGAGGCTGCTTACTTTAACTGCCAATTAGGGCTGAGCTTGGGAAAGGCTCTGATTATCCCAAAGATAAAAGGTGTCTGTATATACAACCTGCCTCTTTATGCTAATGATGGTGTCTGGCCCAGCTCTTGGCAGTTGTTATACATGGGCAGCTCTATGTAAGAGGTACAGTACTAGAAATATTCAGGAATTGCTCTTTACCCCCCAAGCCATTTGAATCGCTGGAGGGTTGGCTGTAAAAAGCCTTTGCAAGAGACATGGCGAGAAGGTACCTGCATCTTGCACCAGTTTCACTCATAGTCTTGGGCATCTCTATAGCCTGCAAACCTGTGTTTTCCCTCTTTAGCTATCATTCTTTAGTGTTAAGATGTTTTCATGACAGTAAGGCTTGTGAATATTGCTTTCTAGGGCTGGTATTTGCCTTTGGTTTTGGCTTCTTCACATCCTAGGGTGGTGTATGGTGCGTGATCAGAAGCTGTGCAGTCTGTAGAGCAAAGCAGAAGAACTTTTTAGATTCTACATCACATTCATATCCTCTTTGTTTTTGTGTTGCTGTGGTTTTATGTATATCTACTTGCCCAGGGACTTGTAATCTTATTTGTAATATATTGTTTTAATTATTTTCTGTGAAGGTGCCCAAAGACCTTGGGGTATTGAGACACAAATACTTATTCATTAATTATTCATTATTTCTAACTACTTGCTACAATGTAGTTGCCTGCCATAATGTGTCGGGGTGAACCATCTCCCAAAGATAAGAGTGTAGCTGCTTTATTTGCCAACTATTTCTTGGTCAGGAGTAAGATTGTTAAATGGACTGGGTGGAAAAATAGCTCCATTTTGTGAAGAACTCTTTTTCTGATGTGAATGTCTAGGAGTTAACCTAAAAATCATCAGATGAAACATAGGCTCTGTAATTAACATCTGGGGATCATAACCTGTTGATGATTTGTCCCAGAATTGCCAGAAGAGGAATTTACCAGGAGGGTAGAAGGGTGGCTTTACTTGCCCTGCTTATTATTGACTTTTCGCAGTGAAGAAATGTCCGTCTTTCCTCTGCAGTTTCACCTATTGCACAGGTAGTTGACTTCCCTGCATTTTGTTTGAAATGCAGAAATAAACAGAGAAGTGTTAAAAATAGAAATAACCCTGAGCTGAAATAGTTTCCCCTTCCTGGCTGACTGCCTCGCACACCAGACTTCAGTCATATTTCAGCTGAGGTTGTTGAGGCTAGAGCTACCCAGCGCTAATCTTGTTGATGGTTTTGTCAGAGAGATACTTTGTCCCAGTTTTTCATGGGTTTTTACTCATTGCTTGTCTCTCTGTGATCTGATTTCCATGATCTACCTGAACTGATTGTGACAAAAGAAAACCTCCAGATACCACCCTTCCTGATTTCCACAGCAGGAGCTGCATGTTCTTGGTCTAAACACAGTGACCTCAGCCTTAATGTTGCACCCCTTGGTACCAGGGTGTAATTGTGTGGTTTAAAAGTCATGTTATGCTAGGGGTCTGAGCCCTGGTACTAGTGGAGGCTGTGATCCTCTGCAAGTGTGGCGCTATGGGTCAAGTGGGATGACACTTGATGCAGCTGCTGCTGGGGGACAGACTGCTTTGGAACTGGTTAAATACACCTCTGATGGGTGACAGCTTTTAACAAGGTCCTTTATGCTTTTAACAAGGTCTTTTGAGACCTCAGGGAAGTTTTAACAGGCTATAGGAGATCTGTTTCTGTGTTTTGTTTAAAATAATAATTGCTGAACTCTTAATTTTTAGCTTGAGAGGAAACCTCTTAATTAGTTAATTGATTGGTAATGGGTCAGAGTGGTTGAAATACCTCAGGTGGATTGATGAAACCAGACTTTCTGAAGGTGGAAGACAGACCAGAGGGGTTGGAGGTGAAGGAGACCTGCCTGTGATATCTAGTGGCAGCATTTTGTCATCACAAAAGGATCTCATCAGGGACTGTTGCAGCAAACTGAACTTGTGTGTGCAATTCTGGAAATAAAGGCCCCCATGCAGGAAAATCAGTGCAGCCTTCTGGGCACTGTCGTGACTAGCAGGTCCAGTGAGACTGTCAGAAGAGTTTTCTAGTGTCTTTAGATAACTTCTGGGAGCTCTCAAACTGAGAGGAAAACCTCTGTGACTTCATCAAAAATCCCCATGAGATGCTGTGGTCACCCTGCTCAAAAATTTTTTGCCTCTACTTGCTCAGTGCGTTGGATTGCTACAGTAATCAAGGAAAAGAAGTCTTTAGTGATATGGGCAGATTTTCTGACAGTCCTGGAGTGCGTAGAGAGGAAGTTTGGGTAAAAAATCCTGCACTGGAAAGGTAAATCGATCACCTGGAATTTCCATCAGCTGTTTAATGGAAGACAGCTCAATTACTGGCAGGATCAATCCCTATAGATTGAGCCCATGGCTATTATCAACTTTTCGTATGTCCTTGTTGTTCATAAATTTAACTCCACCTCTCAATTTTAAGTGAAAGGAGCAGCAGTGCTACAGGGAAAAGAAACAAAACATGTCCTTATAATGTTGCTTTTTTTAGTACACCTCTGCATGAAATTTAGCTTCTGCCTGTTGTTCCTGCAGATCTGTAGCTTGAATTTGTACTTCACTCTGCTGTGGTTGAACACAGTCACAGCACAATACAGCTAGGATGTACCTGTCTCTGTTCCTCCATAGTTACAAAATCCACTTTGTAAACACTTTAAAGAAAATGTTCTTGGGAGATCACAGCCCATTACACATGGTTGTGAGTCTCTAGCAGAATTGCAGATATATTAAATGGTTATCGTCTTAGACATCTTATAGGGTAATTCTCTGTTTCTCTCTCCAGTTCTCCCAGTTCTACTTTCACACAGCTCCAAGAGAGTGGGACTCAAGTGTTTTCAGTCTCTTTCTGATCTGCCTGGAGAGTTCTAGAAAGCAAGGTGGGAAAGTGCTGCAGAAGTCACTATCGGCACTCTTGCCAAGTACTAGCTTTGGAGCTGTGCTGCTCACCTGCCACCTTTGAGAGGGCTTTGAAAAGGGTCACCAGTGGCCACCCCAAAGCAGTCAGGGCAGTGGTTGATTGTGTTTCTGGAAATAAAGCTCGGGAAGGAGATGGCCTGGAGCTAGGGTGAGGAAAGACAGAAAAAGCCTGTCTAATGCAAGCTCCAAATTTGGCTGTAGGCGCACAGCAAGTATTTTTAGCTTTCGCGCTCTTCCTGACACTTGGGTGTTAATTTTATAGCACCCAGATCTGTTTGCCTACAACTGTCTGTCTCGCACAGCCTGGCTGATGCTTTGCGTCAAACCAGGCACAAAGCCAATGACTGGAGGCACTGGATATGGCAGCAACAGGAGCATCCTATGCCAAAACCACCTCCTAGACCTGGGTTAATGGAATACTGCTCAAATGCTTGCTTAGCTTAACAAAAAAAAACCCCACAACAACATGCCCTGGCAACTGAAGGCCTTACTGTGCAATTGTGTAGAGACTAAAACTGTGCAGAAAGTGATAAACTCCAAGAGTGTCTCAGTATTTATGCAAATGAATACACCATGCACTGTTATTGGACATTATCATATAAATTATCACCCTCTCTGCACCTCCCAGTTGCACTATAATTTTTCATAGTGCTGCTCCTCTCCATGCAAGAAGCAATGAGTAACCCGGCGCTTCACACTGCTTTTCATGTAATAAAAGTGCAACATTATTCTGACAGCCTTTCTGTTTGGGGCCCTGGTTCCTGGAGCACATCCAAAGCCGTCTGCCCTGCACCTGTGAGACAAGAACAGCTATTCTGACATTACATCTGGCTGCTCTGTCCAATGCTCCTCATAAATAAAGAAACGGTTCAGACTGACATCTGTAGAAACTGGATTTTACAAGCCTCTCTGTCACATATATTTCACTCTTTGCTCAAAGAAGAGAGAAACAGAAGTCTGAAAGGATCTTACCTCTGACGCATGGCTGCCATAGTAAACCTAAACTTCTTCCGTGCAAAGGGTGTGAAAAGGTAAAAGTTTGTACTTAAGGCAACTAGGTTCATTACAGGAAAAAAATGAGAGGGAAGAGCTGCAGGGAAAGAAAACACACCTTCAGAAATTTCATCATGGATCATGTGAGACAAAGGAGCCATTGAAAAAGGCTTTAACACATTTCGATTTTGTTGCTTTCAACAAGTTTCGGCCAAGTCTGAAACCACAAAGCTTTTAGGCAGAATGTGATGATCATGGGGATGGGGATCAAAAATGCAGATGACAGAAACTGGATCTGATGCGGGGAGTTGGCTTGAGGTTATTTTGCACAAGTGCATTTCTCTCCAAATCCTACCTGTCTTAGTCTGTCAAGAAGATACATGTATGTGTATAGGATGCGCTCAATAGCCCAAGTAGCAGCAGAAGGATATATCACTGATGAATGAAGAACTTTGTAGATAGATAACTGCAGGTTTAACACATAAACAAGCCCTCCTTGGTGTTGTGCATTGCTGCCTGTTGCAATCTTCTAGTGAGCAAAAATGTGGTATAGAAAGCTAGCAGCTTTTTTCCAGCAGGTAGTTTTCAAATGCATAATTGGTAGCAAGTTATGACACTATAAAAGCCAGAAAAAATTGTAACTGGTGATTGGAAAGCGTTGTCTGCCAGAGAGAAAGAATTTTCCCCCTGTTTTTATAGAACCCCTTGTTAATTTAGCTGACCGTGGAGGATAGATGAGTGCTACAGCAGCTTACAGCTCTTCTACCCTCTAAGAACACACAGCTGCCATTTTGATCCCAGCCATATTTTACAAGCACCTGGAAAGGTTTTCAAAGTGGCATTACCCTGTATTCAGCAGCAAGAGGAGATTGCCTTCTTCTGATTGACGTCGGAGCACTGGAGTGTGGGGAATTTTGATGCAAGGACACAGCATGGAGAGGTTTGGGGATCCTTCCATTAGAAAAGCAAAACAGAATCCATCATCAGGTCTTTTCCCTGTATGAAGGTGGGTTTTGTTCAGTCTTTCCATCTGTTACAACATGCATATGAAGTCATTCTCCCTTGACCTGTGATAACTGGTCTGAGAATATCATGTGTCACTATCAGCAACTACAAGGTTGCTTTATCCAGCATTGCGCAGATCTTGGAATTTTAACTCAGGATTTTTTCGGCTACTTTTTTTAGCCAAAGATCTTTAGAAAGACACATCTGTAATTACAGCTGAGCTAATGTTTACACCATTGCCCCAGCAGCCATCATATTGCCTGATTTTGCCTGTCAGAGTGTACCTGGCTCGAGACCTCATTTTGCCTTGAATGAGCTCAATGGAGGCCAAGGTGAAATGCTGTGATTCGACCTGACTCTAACTGAAGTCAATGTAACTTTTCTTTCTCTCTTTCTGTTCATTTAATATACACCAGGGTAGGGTTTTCCAGGTGATGATGATGTTTGCGGTAGTTCTATGGTGCAGTAAATAAACAGCTAAGCCCACTGTGCTTGTAGAAAACAAATTTGTCCCAGTGAATTCACTGTGCAGGGCATAGGTAGACGCAGTAGGTTAAAGAAAGACACTGAAAATAAGGACCTGGTGGTAAAAGCAACAAGCAGGAAACTTTGCTCTGCATGTGCGTGACAACGTATTTTTTAGATTGTAGAAATTATTTATGAAAAGTATCTGGGGATTTTTAACTGGCACAAGCGAAAGGCATTTGTCTTGCCGTGCCTGCAGATTGCCAGTCTCCTACTTTTCACCTCCGGTTGCACAACTTAAAACTGAGATTTTTATCTGAGGAAATGAAATTCAGTAAGAAAATATTTTTATAAAAGTAATCTGATCCCTGAGACTAGGGGAAAAAACATTACAGCTGCAGTAGTTAACATAATTTAAAATCTGATTACCCTGCATGTGGAAGAAGTACTTTTCATGAGGCTTTCTACTATGTATGGTGTGCACCCTAATTTGTATTAATGGCTCCTAAGGAGCTGTCATAGTTTATCAAGAAAGTAAAGTAATATGCATTTTAAAAACACTCATATAGAGATTTACATGATAAACCTTAATCACTCTAGAATGCATTATTAGCACCTTTACACTCCCAGAAGCGGTCACTCACTTCTGGCAAATTAGATAATTCATGAAGCCATGAAAAATTTCAGCTTAGAAGTGAGCTGTTGTTCAGCCACTCTCTAGGATTTATTTTATATATTAAGGGGCACTTTCTGCTCCAGCCTTTGTATAGCAAGTGGCTATTTTGTGCATGGGAGCATCACTATGATCCCTTCTAAAGAAAACAACCTGTTAATCTTTAAAGCTCTTTATTTTGTAATGGCCTTATATCTCTGGAAATATCTCCCTGCAGTTGTCTTGTTAGCTGGATGCTAAGTAAGATGTCAGTATAAACCAGTTTTGCGATATCTGTGATATATAGCTGGAAGATAACAACCTTACTGAGATGATGTTTTTAAATCATGGCAAAAGCCAGCCAGTAAACTGATGGCTTCTGTAAAGACAATGGAAAAACTAATACTGTGGACAAGTGGGGCTAGCAACTGCTTTTCCCCCAGCAAGATGAGATCAAAGTAACTGTGAAAATGAAAATTCAGTGATCCTTAATTGTGCTGAAGATTAAGACCCCTATGATACAAAGACTTGCATGGAACAAGGAAAAATACATCCTAGGAAACAACTGCGTGCTCTAAGTAAAAATTAGCTGACCTTTTTCTGCCCCAGTCCAGATAATTTTGCTTTAAATCTACTTTGTATTGAGACTGGTCATGTACTTAAAAATGAGTGGTTTATACTTTTTCCCCCACTGAATTCTGAAGTGATTTTTTCATGCTGTCAACCCTCCATTGTCTAGCTATTCTGTATTTGTAACTAATATTAGGTGGACAGCCTCAGTACTAGGGACTTAATGCTCTTAGCTGGTCAGCCTCATGTTGCTGTCTGACCATGAAAGGCTGACTGCCCAAAAGAGGGAGAAAGGATTTAACTGCCCAGACCTATTGTCTGCATCAGCATGTGGCAGTGTGCTGCCACAGCACTGCCCAGAAGATGGTTGTGGGTTTTGTTTGTTTGTTTTTTACTTTTTCTTTTTTTTCTTTTTCCCTTTTATGTGG
>JAOEHX010071973.1:0-14926 GCA_025448015.1 Bolborhynchus lineola | reverse complement strand
CCAATGCAAGTCAAGACAACTCAACATCTGATAAAGCTACATGGCTGTTCTAGTTACTGCTAGCCACAAAACATTCCATACACGTTCATGAACAACTAAATTAGTATGCTTCTATTTATTCATTTTAGCTTTATTCCAGCCACTTTAGCGGTCTGGATGAAGACACACAACTGTTCTTTTATGAGAGCAATGAAGGCTTTCTCGTCAAGCCACAACAAAGGATGTCTCCATAAATGCCAGAACATACCCTTCAGCATGGCTAAAGTCGGGTTTTTGAGGGTTTAGTTCGTAGTGTTCTAAAATCATGAAAGTTTCTCAGCTTTAACTTCTCATATATGTATCTTGCAATAAACTGAATTGACCTATATATATCTTATAATAAGCAGAAAAATGAGAAGGATCTCTTAGGTCCCAAAGTCCAACTTCCTCATACTGAAGGAAACTATACTGTACAGCCCTGACTATGTACTCTATCAAGGTTAAGTCTTTGAAGTGTTTACCTTTTCTTGAGGAAAGATATTCTAAAAGACTCATTTCCTTTGGGTGGGGAGAAGAGAAAATAGATTAAGGCAGAAAATACATCATTTTATAACTTCAGTGCCCTTGGTTTCACATAAGCACTGTACTTGAGGAAAGTAAAAGCAGTAATTAATGTTTGCTCACTCTGCCTTCAAAGTATTTACAGAGATAAACATCCTCCTCTATTTTGCTGAAGTCAAATTATCATCAGTTTCACTTCCAGGTTCACTTTTCCCCTGATAATCCTGGCTTCTGCTTCCGACTGAACTCTCCTTTTGTGAAGCCCAAGTGATCCAACATGCATACAACGCTCCACATGTGACCTCAACAGAGGCAACTATGACTCCGTGCTCATTTCCCCACTGGAGTACACTACCCAGAATCACTTACCACAATGACAGCTGTATTGTTCAGATGCCCCAGTCACACCAACATCCTCAGACAAAACCTGCCCACGCACACTTCCAGACAACAGGCTTTCAACATAGGAATTCTCCATGCTAAAGCATGCTATTTCTAAGACACCCGCACTGATGACCACTGAAGTATTCCTGTACATTACTGTACTCTTACATTGGTGAAAGTAAAAATCTGTCCCATTTTAAAAGAGTTTTAAGAATACAAAATGCAAAGTGCACCAAAATAAGAGCATAAATATTACTGCTGATACTCAGATTTTCTTGAATTACTTTAGCCTTGATATTCTCTTTCCACTGGCAGGAGTTTTAAGGGTGGTACAATGATGTATTTCTCCTTCACTCACAGCCAAAGCAACTGTTCTTCTCCTACATAAACAAGCACTGCTTTTGGGTGCATGACTTTGCTAATGAGCAGCGCATCATTAAAAACCTTCCCAGCTGGAGCACTGATCTGCACATCAGTTTTAGTTCAATTCTGGAAACCTAGGCCATTTGCATGTGCTTTTACCACCACCTCTATAGAGAGCTCCAAAAGCCAGTATCAAAAATAGTTACGAAACATTAAAACCCAAACAAGCATATTTAAGACATTAGTAAGATCTGAAACTTGAAGTTATCATTGCTTTCTTTTCTTAATCCAAAGGTCCATTGCTGCGTTTTAAAGCCAACCTGTTTCAAGTTTGCTATTCCACTTACTCTTTTTCCTCTAAAAACATTTATCTATTTGTAAAACATAGCTGCATAAAACTGAAACCCACCAAAAATACCCCCAAAACCAAACTCCACAAGCCCTGGGAGTAAAACATCAGCTAAACTGTGGAATTACAAACAAACACAACACTTCCCAGCAATAACTCCATTCCAGAGATGTGGTTCCACACAGTTCCAAGCACAAATACACAAAACCCATGATAAACGAGAAAGAAAGCCAGATTTGACAATTTAAACCAGAAGAGACTTTATATGTGAAGTTTTGACAAATATGGAAGAGAAAGAATGAGTACAGGGAAAAAGGGATTACTTTTTCCACTGTTATTATTTATTTTAAAGCCTTATTCATTTTCAGAAAACTCCACTAATCTGAATTATTCCAATAAGCCAAAAAGATCACTTGGTTAGGCTCTAACTTGCTTTTTCTAGCAGACAGTTCTGATTTCTAGCAGGTTATTCTACTGACTTCTTGTCATCATCACAGCACTGAAGCCGAAGAATGTCAACAGAAGCACCCCAGTCTCTCACAGCTATCAACAGGGAAGAGGCACAAGTTTCCACAATACCCAAGTTGTAAACTCTTCCATCATTCAGATGATGACAGCTGCAGACAAAAAAAGAACTGTACGCCCCAACAGTCTAAGCCATCCAAGAGATGGTCTATTTTGTGCATGACAAAGCCAGAGCAAACACTAAGCAAAGCCTTAAGCAAAGCGCTGCGTGGAAATGAAATACACAAGTCTCCAGCCAGAGGCTCTTTTGCAGCTCAAGGTCTAATCCTTTCATCAGCCAAAGGTTTAAAAGGGAAAAAATAAAAGGCATTCTGAACGACTACTGTATCTTAGGAGGACTTTGGCACAAAGCTTCAGGGTTATTATTTCTTCTCTCTCATTTGAGCAGATTAGAAGGAATAGAAATTAATCTGACATTTAGTTTTGCATACTCAGAATCACCAGGAACATGGAAGCAGGGACCAACAATTTGACAAAACCAAATTATCATTTCAAAACGAGTTGTATTAAGTGCAGATCAGGATTCTAGCCTTCCACAGTAACCTCACAAGTACACCAAACAAGACTGTCGCTTTGAGAGGCACAGAAAAAGCAGCATTTGTTCAGTTCTAGTCAAAGCTTCTGCACCAAATAGGGAACCACGTACCAGTACAGATGATCATGTTGACTCTGAAGTATCTCCAGAGTTTCTCGTGCGAGAACTCTAGACTTAAGTTTCGCACATCCCTCTCACTTGTGTGCCAAAATACTAGGTATAACTCACTTAAAATCCCCCCCCAAAAAAATACAATAAAGAAGTTACGAAAGCCAATACTTGGATTTTCAACATCCACATCAAACCTTTGACCTTTGAGCCAGGGCACTAATAAAAATGAAAATAATCTCTCTATCTCCATTCCACAGATGTACAAGACCAAGAATTTATTTTCCTTCTTGGCTCAGATTCTATGCAACATCTGGTTTCTACACACAATCTTTAGACACTTGCCCATTTATTAAGTAAATCCTTAAGTAATTTATGTGAATAGACACTTATGTTTTAAGGGATGAATATTCTTCACGCACTGGCATCATATACCAAAATAATTCACTTATTCTGCAAGCTCTTTTGGGCAAACATCCCCCATCATAAGCCTGGTACTCACACAGCTACTGCAGCATGGTCCTGGGCTATGCTTGAAGCTCTGAGCAGTTCTTCATTTGTGCTAAATTCTTTTGTGTTGAAGCAAGAACCACAGGATCAAAAACTGAAGAAAAACATTGTATTTCTCAGGACTCACATGAAGCAAGCTCTAAAGATTCCCCCCCCCAGACAGTCTGTGGCTCTCAACTGCAGTACAATGAAGGTAGGAAGACACTGGAATAGGATGCCCAGAGAGGTGGTGGATGCACTACCCCTGGCAGTGCTCAGGGCCAAGCTGGACAAGGCTCTGGACAATCTGATCTAGTTGAGGATGTCCTGCTCATGGCAAGGGGGTTGGACTAGCTAACATTTGAAGGTCCCTTTCAACCCAAACTATTCTGTTTCTGCCAAAACTGGAGCTGCATGCCAAGGCTAGAACAAGCCATTACATGTGCTAAATTCCCAGGGTGTAGCTAACTAACCTCTAAAAGATAACGCATCTAGCCTTTCAGCGTTAAAGCCACGGCCAGTTTCATGGATACTCATCTCCATATTCAATACCTGCCTGCAAGCTGCCAGTAGCATGAAGCTACTTAATCCCAAGGGGAGAAAGAACAGAATTAATGAGCTATAACTGAAGCTCATCACAAAGCCATGCAGAAATAACCAGAATGACAGAAAATAATACCATAAGGGACCACAGGCTGTCTTAATTAAAACCTCTCCAAACTCCTATGTATAAACTACCTGGCAAACTTCTTCATTTTTAAAACAGGCACTACAGGGAATCTGACAGCCTTCCTAATCCATTCTAGTGCTCCCATTGTTCTTAAAAGTTGTCTCAACTAACAGCAGTTTGCTGCAGTTTAACCCCACACACTGTTTCATCTCCAGTGGGAAGGACAACAGCTCAGCCTTTTCCTTCCAGCTATCTTTAAAGTGTTTAAAGAACATTTGGTCTCCTCTTAAAAAGTCATCCAAAGTACTTTTAGCTTTTCCTTAGAGCACATTTTTTGGATCTCTGACCATTCCCCTTTGCCTGCAACTGTTCTCCTAGTACAATACCAAAACTAGGTGCTGCACTTCAACTTGGGCTTATTAGGGTGCCAAGAAGTGAGAATCACAGAATGGTTTGGGTTGGAAAGGACCTTCAGACCATGTAGTTCCAACCCCCCTGCCATGGGCAGGGACAGCTCACACTAAACCATGTCACCCAAGGCTCCATCCAACCTGGCCTTGAACACTGCCTAACTTTATTTCTTTTACATACCATTCCTGTTAATACATCCCTATCTGAGTACCTTCTAGACTTGTGGATTGCATCCCCATCAGAGGCACTCCAAGGACTAAAGAGCGTGTGTTCAAAATGATCTTGACAAAGTAGTGGTACTTAAGTGGGATGAAATCTAGGAGGGACAGATGTAGTCCATTAGTCCTCAGGAAGACTTGGCTTCGCCTCAGATGGAAATGCAACCTGGAAGTCTAGAAAGTTCTCTTAGATGAGGCGCAAAACACTTACTACTACACTTAAGAAAACTCAGCAGAACTCCCTTGACCTATCCTTCTCACATGACCATGAGTCCTGGCTGACTTCAAAAGCACACTTACTCTATAATAGCTGCAGACCCTTCTTAGACAAACAAAAGCCTGAGTTTTTGCCAGGATATACAAAACAGTTAACACTGAAAATGAGCACAGACAATATAAAGACATTGCATTTGTAAGAATTGATTTGTGTCAAATCAAGGCACTGCCTCATCCATTTTCCTGTCTCTGAGAGCAACCATAAGCAAACACCCAAAGAATAACACCACAGCAATTAAAAGGAGTTATACATAGATAAACGCCTTAAATTATATATACAAGTCATATTTTAAGCACATTCAGTAACTAACAATAAATTACATCACTTTCCACCACTGCATCTTGTTGCCCATGTCCAACATCAGTCTATAGGAACAAAGAGCTCTCAGCTGCATAAAGCCAAAAAAAAAAACCTGAAACGATGCTGTGACTGGATTACTGGAGGAAAAGATTAACAGTACTGCCTAAAAGTACAAATTGAAGCTTTTAGTGGATGATGAGTTTTAAACAAGCACTTCCACGCCGCACTGTCGACTCCATGTACCAGCATGTTCCGTGGCTGATCTCCTCTAAGAGGTTTCAGTCATGTGGTCTACAGATCTTTTTCTTCGAACAGTCACAGGGCCATTTTGTAAGAAGCTGAGTACCATATTTTTTTAAAGGGCAGTTTTGAATAACTTCAGGAGGATTTCAGTTATTTCTCATTCAGTAGCACAAAGGAATACCTTGTTCTTAACAATATGCTAAGATGAAGCAGAAGTGATTCAAAACTGCACCAGCATTCCCGCATTCTACAGAAGAAAATACACTCTTGAACTTCCAACAGCATCGCCAACTCACAGGTCGTATCACCCAACTCCCAATATGGCACTATAGTTCAGCTCCATTTTTCACACCATTTGAAGAGTTACACATCACATCGTTCATCTCAGGACATCCAGAGAGGTACATTTTACAAAAGAGAACACTTCATGTATCATTTACAAATCTGGTAGAATACTAGTATTATTGCATTAGATCTTTGTATTTTCATTTAAAGACAGGGGAAAGTATTATGAGGTAGTTGTATATTTAATGTTTAATGACTTACTTTCCATACAAGCATAAAGCTAGTAATAAACATGGCAGAGCTGACTCCCCAAACAGAATAACTGCAAGTAGGGTTGAAGAAAACAGTAAGAAATCGCAATGGTCAAATAATCACTATCTGACTTGCTGCGCATTTTTTAACTATGAAGGGGCTTCATAGCAATACAGCCAGCATGAGAAATCAAAGTAAAACAGCACAAGAGATGCCCAGAGCAATACAAGGGATTTCAACAAACAGATCTCCAGGAGTTCAGTAACATCTGCTCCCTTCAGTGTCAGATGAAAGCTCATTATTCCTCTTTATCTGCAGGCAAATTCCCCACCTCTTTGTTAACTATCAATATCCTGGGCATTATCTGAATTTTTAGAAATACCTTTGTTCTCTGTTCAGAAATAACAGCTCTTTTGAATACACTACAGCCAAAAATAATTGCTTCTATAGGGTATTATAGGGTTTTGCTATGGGACTATGTGCAAGTCTTCTCCAGCGCACCACGACTTTGGGACTTCACTAGAAACACAGCAGTACACAAGAACGCTGGGAGAGGTGAAAGCACCACAGAACAAAAGACACCAGGCTGCACAGTGTGTACAGCCAAAATATGCAAGCTAAAATCCACATGCTACCAGTCTCCCCAGCAGCTCAAACAAGAATACCATGAGCAGCATTGACAGTTTTGTACTTTTGTACTCATACATTACTAAGGCGCAAAATCGACCTACCCAAAATTCAGAACAAGAAAAGGCCGCAAGTTTGCAGCACTCCTGTGAGAGTATATACTACATCAGCAGAAACCTAGCTTGAAATATCAACTGCATTACCAAATCCTCATGCTTTTCTCCATATTAGTCATATCAACACTACAGTGAGAATGGTTCAACGCGATGCTTGAATCACCTAGTCAAAGTGTTAGAGATTACCATTTCCTTTCAAATAAAACCCCCACACCACCAGATGTACAAGATGTACAATAATATCCTGAAAAACCTAGTGGTATTGAATCCTGGTGTTCAGCACACATTCTGACAGGATCACTAAGTAGTGCCACAAATACTTGCAAAACTCTTAAGCAAGTCTCAAACCTCTTCCTCCCCCAAAAAACTTCAACACTCCTTGAATGAAAATAAAGTCTCATTTTAAAGTCACATAGCAACTATGTCCTTACCTGAACGCTAACCTCTTACAAGGTTTAGAACTCCTCAATTTTATAACCACAAACACACAAAAACTTGACAATGTATCAGTCAGAAATCCCATTTCCTACCTTAACAATATGTTACTTAACAATTGGCTAACAATCTGCAACCAGGAGAAAATTCTCCCATCATCGCAACACTCAAAGGGAAAAAGGAATTTAGAGTTACAGAAGACTGCACAATAGGTTCCAACACCACTTCTTTCAGGGCTCCCTTAGCAGCATCAAAATTAAATGTTAACGCCAGTGGGACAGGACATTCTCAAGTCACAGAATACATCATGTGAAATCAAATGAGAAACAGGTTCACTGTTTCTGACAAAACATTACAACATTACTACCAAGTTTGGGCTGCAGAAATGTAATTGGTCAACCCAGAGCTGGCTAATTTTAAGAACATTCTAAAGCAGTCTGTAAAGGCTTTAAAGCAGAAGCTCTAAAGCTAAGCCTTCACACATGGTCTAGGTTTAACTTCCAGATCTCAAACCTACATCATCTCCTTCCCTCCGTACCATATTTCTGACAACACCTATGTGCCTCTCTCCACTCACAAATACATGGAAAAAGTGATAGAGTAAAAAGAGCTGTTAGGACAAACTAGCATGATTTATCCTTATGCGGAATCCACTGACCTTGTCCTTGTCTGCCAGGAACCCCTTCCTCATTCCAGTTGCTCTTCAGAAAAATAAACCAAACCAACCATCCCAAACACCCTATACCAAAAAAAAAAAAAACCCCGACAAAACACACACATACAACATCCAAACAAACTCAAAGGGATTTGCAGCTACTACGTGTTCCGAAGCAACTCCAGAAGAAACGCGTACTTTGTAATCATGTCACCAGGTAAGAACAAAATCAAACAGGCTTCCCCAGATTTTTTAAATGCAGGCAGTGTCACTGTCTCAGTAAGAGCACTGCTGAAGAATCAGAAGCATGAAAAGTTATTACATAGCATAAAGATCTCTGCACTGGTCCCTTTTAGTCTACCGTTAAGAAAAACTCAGTCCATCCTGAACTGCTGAAACATGACCAGTGAAAAAATAACCTAGTGTATTATTGCATTAAAATAACCCACAGGCTATTGCATAAAGCCAAAGCATTGACGCCTCACAGAAACCACTGTTTGTTGCCTCATGAATATCTATACCTGCCTGCAAAATCCCACAGGCATTTCATATGTGCCACTATTCTTTTGCTGTCACATAGCACTGTCTTGGTCAGTAAAGTCCTTGTCAGCTTCCATGGACACCGAAAGCCAGTAACTCCAGCCAAAGAGAAGCTTCAGTTCATCGAAATTGAGTCTATCATGAAATAGAAAGAGACTTGCAGATTTGGTAGTACCATTACCCTACCAAGGTAGGGTCTATTAAGCCAACTACGTATCTAGAACACCCTTCAACTGAATGACACTCACAGAATTCCCTGGTGAACTTTACTACTCGGACATGTCAAGAGTCCAGTAAACATACTCAACTGCCATCCTCATGTCACTTCCATAATAAAAATCTATACCAAGTCCCCAACTAACTCATGCCTACTGCACTGACCAAGGAAAAGCAAGCTCAGAGGTGAGCTCAGTCTAATGCCAGGAGTACCTTCCCATCTGGGAGCTGCAATGAAAGATCTCCCTGAAGGGTATCATCTGGAGTTCAAGCCCAAAAGTTCTGGAACGGTAAAGTTCTCCCACTCTGCACAAACCTCACGCTTTTGTCTCTAGTTGATCCGCCAGAAAACAAAACCAGACACACTGGGGAAAAAAAACCAGCTAGCTTTCCATGGGCCTTTAGAGCATTTCCACAAGACTTAAATCAACTCTTCAGTCCACTGTGGTTACTAAAACACATAATCTAAAATTACCAATTTTTGTAAACCTACTTCAGTCTCTAAAACTGAAATTTGATCAGTAAGGTTTCTCTATTCTTTCAAGAACACAGGAGAAAACACCTTAACTTGCAATGCTACACAAACTCACGGCTCCCAAGCCAGCACATACAATCATAAGTAAGACTGCAAGATTAGGAGTGAAATGGTCAACAGATATGATCTGCTCAAGGATAACATTATTTTCCACTTCTTTAGGTTTCAATTGAGCAACTGTATATATAAAGAAAAACCATTCCAGAAGCCTTACATCTACTCACCTGCAAAAGTATGCCTTGCCAGAAAGCTTTTTATTCTCTCAGTAAGGCAGAAAACATTCTTTCTGATGCAGATACTCAACCTCCCACAAATGTGGGGAAATTCATTTATGGCTATAGACTTCATTCACAGGGACACAGATTTGTGCCAAATGATTCATGTGTACTTGGCCACCAACCAAATATTCTGCTTATTTAAACTGATGAATTTGTGTCCCCTTCCTCCCTCAAGGAAACCCACTCACACAGGTCAATTCACTACATTACTTTTTTTTTTATAGATACTTAAAACAAATGAAGCACACGAGAGATGGGATCCATATAATACAGGGTCTATGAAACTGTTTGCAACAGGGTGTGAATCAAGAAAACCAAACAAATTGGCACTATCAACTGTGACTAAGTAGTTTTTCCTCTTTCTACGCTGCAAGAAAAATCACATTCTTCATTGCAGCAGTCACATTTTAATCTTCCTGCACAGCTTATTTTTGGCCTGTCTGAAAACTAAAGAATTGCCCACATTCCTGGCAAAGTTACTTCTCTGAACTACAGGGCTTGTACCTGACAAGAGTTACATTCCTACTAAAAAGTCAAAAGAGATGATGTTCTACAGTTGTGGCTGTAAGAAGTCTGCCTTGGTTGGAAAAATTCAGCTGCTGCTTCCCTTCTGGTTATAACTTCAGAGCCAACACTCAACTTCTCTCCAAGTGCTCTGATCCAAAAGCCAGAGGTAAATTTTGCTGCTACACATGAACACTTAGGTTCATGTATGCACAGCAGCACGGTTCCACGCACCCTCTACAGCACTGCTTTTTCCAGTGGTATCAATCAGAAACATCTTCTCTTCCCCTTCTGACTGGCAGATCTCTTACTATGGTCATCTACTTTCAGGCACTTGGACTACTGATACGTTTCTTCAAATCCACCCAAATGACTGGAAAGACACACAGGGCCATGTAACTACACATTCCTGTGATAT
Organism: Bolborhynchus lineola; assembly: GCA_025448015.1. NCBI lineage: Eukaryota > Metazoa > Chordata > Aves > Psittaciformes > Psittacidae > Bolborhynchus > Bolborhynchus lineola. The sequence continues at coordinate 4,653 of JAOEHX010071973.1, read as the reverse complement.
ATTATGTTTAAGAGATGCTTTCCGGACTCAAAACTAAAATCAACAAAGGCTAGCTAAACAAATGAAAAATACTAGCAGCTATTCTAAATAATTCAACTCAACCTTATCATAATGCCAGCATAACAGTCATTCACTACTTTCAACATGCCTACATTGGTCATCGTAACCTTCAAAGCAAGATACCTGGCCCTAATTCAGACCTAACACAGAGTTACAAAACTGTATTTTTCTTAGCTCTAAATTCTTACCTACAAGCTAGCTAAAGTGAATTTCCTATGGCAGGCCCTATGCAACCCCTCAGCACTATTCCTTCAGCTAAACTGACTCCATGTTACTGACGCAGAAACCTTGCAAATCATTGAGAAAATGATCACATGAAAGATACCTGGCAACTCCCTTTACCTAGGTTATTATCAACTCACTAGTCCAGTGCATGTGCAGGCAGCACTGGTAGAGACACCAAGTTAACAACCCCTCAGTCGATGAGGCTCAGACAGAAAACACTGGGCCCACCTTTATGGAGAAGTAGCAATACTCTTGGCAAGGACTGATGTCATCCCTGCAGAAGGAGCTGTTGCCCTGTATGCCTTTTGTTTAAAAAGAAAAGGCCCACAGTGCTTGACATTGACAAGCTAGCTTACTGCTTTCTTCCATTACAGGACAGTAGGTGAGAACACAAATTGCCTTCAATGCTTAGATCTACTTCCTGTCTGCAAGAGATAAAAGTACAGAATGAACTGCTTTGCTTTATTTCCTTTTCTGAACAACAGACAAGTCATCTGTGGCAGAAGCACCTAATGAAAAGATTCTTTGATAGCGCTGATCATACAAGAAAAAAAATCACTGTCCGCTTCTGCTAGAGGCACATCAGTCTGACTTCCAGCATCCATGTTTTTGACAAGTCTCAGAGTGATCTAGAATGCTTCCAGTAAGGTCTCCATCATGGATTTCTGTTGGAATCACCACATCTCAATCTCTCCTACTGCACAGGCAGAACATCACACAGCGGCACTGTTAGAGGATACAGGACTGAGTAGCACATGTGCTGTTACACTAAGATAACTGACCCTCTCTCTATGGCATGGTAAGCCAGTACCAATAAGGGCAGGAGGGATCCTGAAGACTCGGTGAGAGCAGCTCTTCTACCTATAGGCATTATTTAAATCTAGTTTGCTAAAGCCTCAGGTAGAGCTTCATTTTAAGCTTCTATTTAATGAGATACAGCAGCGCTGACCAGGAACACCTCATCTGAGCATGTCTGTGATGTGTTAGCCATTTCTCACAGGGGTGTATCTTGCTACCATGTCTCACACCTTTCTCACCTTAAGACCAGATTGCTGCAATGCACTCAATATATGGTTACACTTTAATTCAAAAATATAAAGTGGCACAGACCAACACATCTCCAAACTTGTATCTTCCCCATGGCAGTATGCAGCAGCCCAGCAACAAACTCCATCAGATGAGAAGTGCCAAGGGGGTTCATAGCTCTAAAGAGAGTAAAGAGAGGGCGGCTGACCTGTACAGCACTCTATGGGTTTGAGCCTTCATGTCTGAGGGAGTATCTTGCAAAAGCTGTAATTAGCATTTCTTGTCAACATTCGTAAGTAAGAGAGCATCTAAAATGCATCTAAAAGCACAGCTTAGCGAAAGAAGTGCTGACAAGACAAAATTTGGGGGTTTATATGGACTTGGGTCAAAGCAAAATGAGGAGAGCTGCTCTGCAAGGCATTTAAACTTGCAATAAGCTCCTTTTCGGAGCTGCATGACTTGAAAAGTTTTGTTTGTCTTTCAAGGCTGCACTGATCTGATGCTCATTAAATTCAGAAAGCAGCCAAGTAGCTCCACCAGCCAGAGAGCTTCTGCAGGAGACAGCCACTTTAGCACTTCCCACACTAGCTATGGGTGACTAAAGAGTCCTCAGAGTAAAGTTAATTTCTTTTTTCTTTTCTTTTTCTTAAACAAAAACAAAAGGGAAAGAACTCCAGAAAAATGTCTTAACTCTATAGAAAATTCTGGAAACTCAAAGACAACAGACCTTCTGATTTAAAACAGAACTCATCAAGCCATTCAAAACAAAAAGACTCCCAAAAGCTCAAACCAAGAGGCTGCAAATGTTGTCCAACCACCTTGCATATTATAGCTAATGTGTTCAGATAACTAAGGGGTGTAGCATTAATTCATCTCATAAAACGCTAGCCCTAGTCACAGCACAAAGCTTTAACTGCTCAGTTTTTGCAGACACAGGTAACCTATGGGCTTTCAGAATCATCTTCACTCACCTGTCCAGTTCAAGACAGACCATGGGGTGAGGGAACAGCAATAGCCAATATCCCACAGATTTGAATCATTATGAAGACCTGTGATGAGTAAACTGGACATCAATATTGGGGAAAATGCTTCATGTTCTACCTAAAAGAGTGCTTAAAGATAGGTCAAAATTAAAGAACTCCTGTGGCAGTAAAGCAAAATCCTTCAGTAATATAGGCCAAGGAAGTATTCTTTCCTCATTCCCCACAAGAAAAAAAACAGGGTACATAAACCACCACTGCTTTGTGATACCTACAAGACCCTATCAAGTTAACAGACAAAGCAGTACCACAACTTCCAGAGCCAGGATGCATACACACGAGGAATATGCTCATGTATTTACAGCTGTGTAAATACATGAACAGGACAGTTAAATACTGCTAAGAAACACAAAAGGTAAATCAAGTGATACTACATTGGGGATCATCTCCAGGAAGCACTGTAGGCAAGAGGAAGCATGCTGAACAGCGATGGAATGAGAAGAAAAGGTTCAGGACAAACAGCCAACCCACAGAAATAAGACATAGGGGACACAGCAGAATAATAAGTCAAATTATCATTTGACAGGTTCCATTGGCAGGCCTCACTTTAATTCGTTACTTTTCTGCTCAACTACCCCTAATGACACAAATAAACAGAAAATAGTTTGTCAGCATTAGAATTCAGTATAGCAGACAGCTGGTTTATTCCTTTTCAGACTGCAAGGATGACTTTGGGGCTCTGTAGTATGAGGCACTTCTCCCTGTAGCACACTTGGTCATTAGCTGACCCCAGGAGCGCAGTTTGTTCAAATTTAGGCATAAGGAAAGCTGTTCACCAGCAGCACTCAGAGCTGCACAGAGCTAGAATCGGTGACGGCCAGACACAGACCATGCAGCAGGCTTCTGGAAAGGACCAATCTTCCTCTCTCCAGCAAGGAGAGCAGGATGGGCGGCTTCCAGTTTCTGAAACCAACTAGGCAGAAACTGCTATCAAAGCAATAGGGCCCTACCCTAACTGGGTTGAGAAACAGAAGGTGGCATTATCTCAATCGTTTCACCAGTTTCAACAGCCCCACTCATTCCTTCTCACTGAAGTTGGCCAGGGTGCTCTCTTCCCAAGGGTCTTCCGTACACCTACCTGGACATCACAGTGTATTAAACTGTCACCTAGATGTCACACGGTACCTAAAAATCGGCTACTTTTATGTCCCGGCTTGTGCAGTCGTTACCAGCAGAGCAGTGAACTCTCAGACTTTATTCCTTTATGAACCACTTCTTAAAGTGCCATTACACTAACAAAAGCAGCATCACGCTCACATGCCAGCAGTAGAACCATGTGCAAACAATACACAGCAATATAGGTTTACCAAGCTGTAGTGCTTTTAGGAGATTACAGAATGCAAAAAACAGTGAATCCAAGGAAAAAAGATAATAACAAAACAAATAAGGAAACAAACAAAATAAAACCCCAAAAAACTTTAACAAAAACCATTGGCACCACTGAAACATTCTTCCAGAGTCCAAAACAAATTATTGTATATCCTTTAGATTTTGCAACCAACAATGTGTACAACATCAGAATTAGCTAAAGCAAATCAAATTGCCTTCCTCACCCTCCAACTGAACAAATTTTGCATTAGCAATTACAGAGCCACGACACTCACACATGAAGCAAAACCTCTTCGTGGCAAGCATTAGCCATGACATTATTTACTGCAGACAAGATAATTGGCTGCAGTTACAATAAGTATTGCTGGCTACAGGGCTGTGGTGTTACTTGAAAACACTCATTTTCCAGAAGCTCAGGGAAGAAGAAAATAAAAAAAAATGTTAAAAAAAATCACTTCCAGAGTCATTAGATGAAAATCCTCAAATTGCAAACTTCAAAACTTCTATTTTTATACAGATATTTTTGGTCATGTGTTCCATGGCTACCCTTTATATTTCAGGATTATGTTCCCCCACTTGGGAAACAATGTACATCTGAAAGCAATGCAAGAACAGCTAGGTGAAGAACAAAAGAAAGCTTTAAGCTCATACCTCTTCTCTTAAACTACAACTAGCAGGTTGATAGTATCAGCAAGGGGAAAACTGGAAGCTCAGCTCCCTTCTCTTGAGTGGCAGGCTCAACGCAACGAGTACATACACTTTTTGTGTGTGCACTGAAAGCCTACAAACCCAGCAATGCAGACCAAGAATAATATACTTGAGAATACCTTCAATGCAGAAATCTTTATTGTGGGCTGGAAAGAATGGTGGAGTGATTTCAAAACCACCAAAATATTAATAGAGAAAAGAAAAATAATCAGATTTCAGAAGGCACTCTTGATACTGGTATGGCTTGAAAGAGATACAAAAAGGC
>JAOEHX010071970.1:0-25471 GCA_025448015.1 Bolborhynchus lineola | reverse complement strand
GGTTGTCCTCCCAATACTGCTGCCAGCTGGGGAAGTGCAGTCATCCTCAGTTGCCATGTGGGAATGAAGGGACAGGGATCTGGACCCTCCAAGATGCTTAATTATAATTAAAAAAAAAAAAATTGAACTGAAATTTCAATTCTCATTGAATTTCAATTTTCATTGAAATGAAATTTTCATTAACTGAAATAAAAAAAAAATGAGTGAGACTTTTCTAGAGTGTATGAATTTTAGCTGGGGGCTTAGGACACCCCTTTTATTCATTTTTATGGTGCTTTTTTGTCTGCTGCTGGTTCTTAGCATCCAGTTCACCCAAACATGCTACCTTACTTATATAATTACTCAGCCTTTTGCTCAGTTAACAAGAACAGGTTTTATGTTGCAAATCAGTGGTAGGAAGTTGAATACCGTTAAACTGACATCCCATCCCTACCACTACCAGCTCAGTGAAAGAAGGGTCCCCATTCTGCAAGCATCTGAGTACAGCTACCCCAGGAGATCCCAAGGGATGCTGCTATGCTCATACATCTTAGAGCCCAATTTTCTGCCCACGTTTGAGAAATATTTGCCAGAAATCAAAGGGCATATGTATCTCTTGTTCCTTTTTCTGGAAGTCCCACATCAGAGCAGTAGCTCTGACTTATTGGCATCTTTTTCAGATCATCCGAAGTAGCTAAAAATCAGGAGTGAACCTGACACTTGCGGGGTGCTGTGCTGATATGCTGAGAAGCATGGCTGTGCAATGTATGTGACATGCAGACCTTACCAAAGAAGGGTACATCTCCAGGTGGGACCCACCACACATATCTATGGCAGCATCTTATGTGTCAACACTAACAATCAATTGGTGCCCCAGAAGCCTGTGTTTTCATGTGTTTTTTCTTGCGTGGGCTATATTGTTAGGCAGTGGGAAGGGTGCAGGTCCCGCTTTGTGGTCTTCATGGGTTTTCTGTGGTCCGGACCGGAGGCTGGACTGCAGCTTCTGGCAGCTGAGCTGTTTGGGTTATTGGATGGTCAGGTCACTTAGCTGCTGAAGATTTTTGCCCCTTATTACACAATGTATCCGGAGTGTGTGAAAACATCTAGTAGTGTTGCACTGAGGAGCAGGAAATGAGCCTGAAGAGAGCAGGTCTGCTTACGATGAAGGAAGTACTTACAATATGGAGAGCACTAATGATCCCCAGCAGCTTGCACACAAAGAATGCAGGACCTCATCACAGGCAAACACAGGCCAAATAATTTTCTTGCTCACCTCCACAATCCAAAAGGGTCAGCCATGCCACAGCGCTTTTGCAAACACACATTTGAAATGTACATGCTGATAAGAAAGCAAACCTGTGAGTAATGACAGGCTGCAGTGCCTACTGATTCAACTTGCCCTCCTAATCTTTTACTGGAAATGTTGTTTTCAGTTCTGGTTATGAGGGCAGACCTCAAAGACACTGTGCTTTTCATGCCTGTTGTCATACTGAAGCCTTGACAATGAGGGTCTTTTCCCTGACCACAGCCACAGGAGTAGGTGATATATCACAGCTAACAGCAAATTGACAGAGATTGCTTCTGTCAATTCAAATTGACAGAGATTGCTTCTGTTCAAACAGCTTCTGTTGCTGTTGCTCACTGCAGTCTGAAATGATACTGTCTGGCCTATGGTGGGGGAAAGTGTTTCCATTGCTTTTCATGGGAAGAGGAAATTCTCCTGGTAGACACAGGGCTGGAAACAATGCCATTAGGAGGATGAGCTTCCATGTTCAGTTGCCAGGGAGAGCTTTGAGCCTTGTCACCTGCTATCCCCATTGCAGGCTACAGGCAGCCAGTGTCTGACCCCTGTGCTGGGAACAGTGTTAGGGCAGGAGGGGAGTGTCTGTGAAGTCTGGATGGTACAGAAAGAGTCTGGCAGCTTCTTGCAGAGGGTAATTCAGAGATGTTGTGTTATGTTGTGGACTGACTCCTAAAGGAAGGAGCACCATGGCTAAAGAGACATCCCATGTTTTATTGAGTGACTTTTCCCCATGGCTGGACGACATGTCAGTGATCTGGCTATTAAAATGCCTTCAGTGCTCCAGGCATCTGCCTGTTCCTAGAGGTTAAACATACCTTACACTACTGTCCAGACAAACAGAATTTAGTGAAAAACTCTGATACTGTGATTCTGCAAACACTCATGTCCTGTGACCAGTGGTAAAAACTACCACCCTCAACCTGCTATCCAGATGGAGCTCAGGGTCCTACTGGACATGACGCCTACCAAGTACCTGGTCTGCAAGTACTGGAGAGAGCTCCCATGACATTTAATGTCACCTCAGAGGTCAATAAAGATTTTCTCTTTTCTTTTTTCCTTTTGAATACACTCATCTGACAGCATGTCAGGCTATGTCTACTGTACCAAACCAGGCAGGAGTAGCTGCAGGGTCTAGCTTGGTCTTGAAAGCACAAACCATGAGTCCTCAGGACCAGGGGACCCGGGGACAGATTCTAATTAATTTCATTTACTGGAATAGACACAGGCATCACAATGTATCAGTCATGTGGTTGCTGGGACTTGAGTTACAGCAGCTTAAGATTCTGCAGCCCATCACTTGACTCATTCAAATGCACTCATTCAAGCCATGCCAATCTATATTTTTGTGTAAATCCTGTAAATCCCTTAGCATTATAGTCTTTTCCTGTAATGATTTGATCTTAGCACATGCTGCGACTCATCTCAGATGCTATGGCTTGTACACAGCATAAACTCAATTCTATCGTTCCTATATACATGAAGTAAATATTTGGCAAATTCCAGGTTATAGTAGACACAAGGCATTTTAACAGAGATGCATTAAGTGTCTCAGCCACTCTATTAGTCCTGCTACAGTCACTAAGCCCTAACAGGCTCATTTCCCTCACTCTCCTGTCTCAAATCCACACTACTTATGAGTTCCTCCTGCATATTGCAAGGAATAGTAGACACATTCATGACTTCAAGGCCAAAAGCAAGGGTACAGATGTATGAAGAAGGACAGATGAAACTTCTTCACAAAAATCTCTGGATTTTGTGGCATTGTGTGGTACTTCAAGTTGCTCCTTCCTGCTGATTCCCTTTCATTAAAACATCTTGGCAGCAAAGCACCACCAAAAAGTGCCACTTTCTGTAAAGCTATCATTGAATGGGCAATTACATTAGAAAATTAGAGCACAGCATGATTTCTTAATATGCTTACCTGGGATTCCTGCTCTCCCAGGATCTCCTGATCTCTTCTGCAGATTAATATTAACTGATAATTATTATTAATGATCAATTTACTTGATGAACACATTTTTAAAAGAAAAATGAAAAATGTTTAGCTACAGTGATGACATACAAGACACAAAGTTTGTACCATTGGTTTGCAGATGGCTGGGTAAGCCTGAAATACTGGGGAACAACGTCTTGATTTGATTTCTGATGTATGTTGGAGATTGAAGCAACTGCAGCAGCATAAATCTCTAACTGCTGTCTGTGACTCTAAGTCCATTCAGTACGAGCAGACCCATTTTGTTGCCTGGCTTTTGGCCAAACCTGTCACGGGAAGAATCATGTTGTAATGAAATAGCATCCTCACTCTGCAGGATGCTGTTTGATCTTGCTTATATAGATGGGGCTAAGCCATGCTATGATGGTATTATAGCAGTGTACTGTAACCCTTTGAAGATTGTGGGTTTTCTTCATCTGTACAAGTTGTACTTCTCACTGGAGGGAGACCCATCCCAAGTGGAGGCAGAGAAATCATGGGAAAAGCAGAACTAAAATAGGGGACAGCTTCTCATAAATCTGTTCTCAAGAGAACAAGAGAAAATTTTGCCAATGGCCTTTGCATCCTGGTCCAAGGGAAGCCACAGCTAACAGACGTTTCTTTCCTCACTTCCTTTCCAGACACATCTGCAAGATCCTTTGAACATGCAGCATGCCTCTGAATCAACAGCTGGCAGCTTTTCCCTAGATTCACCCTCTGGTGTCCCCAGCTCATGGATGTACCTAGGCTTTCTCTTTCCTGGGACCTAGGACAGAGGGGATTTGTCTCCATCCTTTAGTTATGGTTCCTCATAACAATGTAAAAAAGAGGGATGTCAGGGTTTTTTTGCATTCAGGAAATGTGGGCATGAATGTGAATGCAAAGAGTTTAACTGTGAAAGCAGGTGAACACCAGTTGTTGCAGAGATTTATAATGTTTTTACTGCTTCCTCAGGAAATATAGAGTCATTCCTGAGGGACTTGCCATATTTGAGCTCAGGTCCAGGTCCCAGCTAGATATATCTCCATAGCATCTGTGCACCGACGCTCACAGTCCATAGCGATGAGTGTCACCTCATCCCTTCCTGAGGTTTGATTGTTACTTCTAGAATGAAGCAATGGAAAAGCAAAACCTCTGATCTTTCTTCTCAAAGCTGCCTTTACCTTGTATTTCACCTTTCAGTTTGCTTAGCTGCTTTAAACCTGCTGTTACAGAGGAAGTAAAGGCCCATGTGTTTCAATGAACTGGCAACATCTGCTTTTCAAGGGGTGGATTTGTGGCTTTTAACCCTATTTCAGATAAACATTGTAAGTTTAGTGCGAGCTTGAAGATTCAAGAGGAAATATCACCTGTTCCCATTAGGAGAAATCAGAACACCCCACCTGCATATTCAAAGGGTGTGCAGGTGCACACAATAGCTGAGGAGGCTTGGAGTGATGGTAACTAGTGCATTGGCATTTGCACTCAAAGAGGCTTTTCTTCCTTTTACCTTTCCTAGGGCTTTAGCTTTTTGCTCATCACCAACCAGTGTTGCAGAGGACTTGCCATGCACTGATGCTCTGGGATCCCTGCACGTAGTGTCAGCCCTGAACTCAAGGTCTTTGAGCTGCGAGTTCTGGAGAGTTTGGAGTATGTGTTGTATAAGTAGCCTGGTGTATCACCCCTGTTAGGCAAAAAAATTGGTCCTTGTCCCTATGGTCTCCACTCAGAGCTGAACAAGTTGGAAGTGTGAGTGCCAATCTTGCTTTACACAGATAACTCAAAGTCTTTTGTTGCTCAAATAATGGAATGCTGTGCAAAGAAGTGAGAAACAGATACCACATTACATTTACCTGGGAGGGGGACCTTTGTCCTGGGTTCAACAGTAGCAGTCGTTTTTTCTCCTTCTTAGTAGCTGGTGCAGTGCTGTGGTTTTGACTTTAGTCTGGGAACAGCACTGATAACACCAACGTTTTTAGTTGTTGCTAAGTAATGCTTACTTCCATCAAGGACTTTCTTAGTCTCATGCTCTGCCAGTGAGGAGGGGCACAAGAAGCTGGGAGGAAGCAAAGACAGGACACCTGACCCAAACTAACCAAAGGGGTATTCCGTACCACAGCACATCATGCACAGTGTATAAACTAGGGGGAGTTATCCAGAAAGTCAGGATAGCTGCTCATGTCTGGCTGGGTATCAGACAGTGGGTGGTGAACAGTTGTGCTCTCTTCCGTTGCTATTTTTCTTATTATTATTGGTGGTAGCAGCAGTGGTTTGTGTTATACCTTGGTTCCTGGACTGTTCTTATCTCAGCCCATGGGAATTACATTCTTTCAATTCTCCTCCCCATCCCTCTGGGAGTGGGGGAAAGAAGAAATGGGGGAGTGAGTGAGCAGCTGCATAGTTCTGAGTCACTGGCTGGGCTTAAACCACAACAGTTCATTTTGGTACCCAGCGTGGGGCTCAAACCCAAGACCCTGAGGTTAAGAGTCTCATGCTCTACTGACTGAGCTAGCCAGGCTGAACCTGGGACAACCCTCAAGAGAAAAGTTTGCGAAAAGTTTAAAATTAAAATTCTGTAAATATCATTTTGTATCAAAGCAAGTGATGCTGCAGCCACCAAGGCTTGTTTCCTGTCAAGCTTTGCTTCTGTGGTGTCTAGTAAGGATCGTGCCCATGTTTATCTCAGTGAGGGGGTTGGTTTTGGTCTCTTTTTGTACACTTATTTACCCAGTACTTGGAATACCTTAATATTTATGAAACTTCTCTATGATTAATTCTGTAGAAGCTGGCAGAGGAGTTAAAAACACTGAAAAATTGCAAAAAAAAGAGTTAAAACCAGAGGAGGTAAGAACAACTTCCCAGGAGCTAGAGACAAAGTAATGAACTCTTCTGAAAAAAATATTCTAACGCGTGAATGGAAAATGTCCATTACAGTTAATCCTCTTTGCATATCCTAATATCTTAGACACTTTTTCTGTAATGGAATATCTACATTTCTAAATGTCAATGAAGTTTAAGAGCTGTTAGTCACAGGGAGTTGCAGGGGATTAATGATGATTCTGGCATAGCGAAAATTTCCTCTTAAAAGTCCTTTCAATTTTTTTTTCCATCATTAATCTTCGATGATCTGTCCATGTCTCTTTATCTTCTTCTCTCTTCCAGGAGCCAGTGTTCCCCAAAGCAGCCCAGCAGTTGGGTGAGCTGCTCAAGCCAGCCTCAGCAGGGAGGGCAGGGCTGCAAAGTGCCCTGAATCTTTATCTTGTGTCTCCTACTGGGAACCTCAGTGTCCTCTGTTGTCATTTGTTTCACCATCTTCAGGGTGGCTGATCAAACCCCTCAACAGTTGGGCAAAGTTTTAGTAAATGCAAATTGCCAACCAAATTCCCCAAGGTATGGAGCTGGGTAGAGCTAGTTTGTGATGTGTTATACTGGTTCATTTCTGGTTCTTTCTCAGAAACAGAGAGGAGTCTTTCGTGGGACTGAAATATATGTGGGGTTTTTTTTGGTTTATTGGTTTTGGGTTTGAATTTTATTTTTTATTCATTTTATGTCTTCCTCTGTTTCTACAGACACCAGTGGCCTCACTGGATATTTCCTGGTTCCCCCTCACCCTCTTGCTAGAGAGATAATCACACAGCAGCACCTTGTGTGGTGCCAGGTAAGGATTGCCTTGCTGTACACACCAGAAAAGTGTACACAGCACATAGGCCACCCCTACCAGTTAGAAATATCTCTGAGACCAAGCTTAAATGTCAGTTCTCTTTCTGCTCACACCTTTTGCCTGTGTGAGCACCTGTGGGGCCACTTCTGAGTTGGCCCATGTGGTTCTCTGGGTTAAGTCCAGGAGGCTTGGGGAAGTGGGTACCCACAGCGTGGATGGGATCCAGCACTTTGTACCTGGCTAAAAGCTTCAATGTCCCTGTTCTGAGTCTTCATATGACCTCTGTTCAGTGGGGAGAGCTGCCTTAGAGCTTTTCTAGGAGAGCCCATTGCTGTTTACCTCAGGAGCAGATGGGATGTGGAAGCCTGAGCTCAGACTGAGGTCCTGAGAGTGTCCTTGACACTCTAAACTGCTTCTACTTACTAGTTCTGATATCAGGCATTCAACAGACCCTTCCTTTTGGTCCTATATGTCTTGGGTGCCCTGGGGTTGTATGGCCCCAGCTAAGTGCACTCTTAACTCCTTGCTCTGCTCCCTTTCACCTCCACCCAAGCCAGATGACAGAGGAGAGTGAATGAAGCCATTTCCTCCTAATGGGGTGTCCCACTGACACCCAGTGCAGATTGGGGAGGCTAATCAGAAACCACTGGAAACGGAGCAACCTGGGAGGAATATGCTTTATCATGCAGCTGCTATTGCCTAACATGAGCTTTGCACAACACACTAATTGGTTCCAGCTGACTCACGGCAGAGCCCTGGCAAAGGAAAGTTCACATCAGGAAGGGCGTGCGGTTCTTATGGGGGGGACACCTCATTTCGGAGATGCTCAGCTGGCACATGTGCCGGGAAGTGAGTGGCAAGGGGCGATTCGCCATGGGGATAGCTTTGAGCCGCTCAGAGTAAGGAAATACAGCCAGATCTTTGTCCCTTCAGGGCATGTGGAGAGCTTACTTTTGTGTCCAGAGAGGGCACTCTTATTGCAGGTATTTTAAGAAGTCTGCAGAGACAAGCAATAGCATAGCTGATTGTAAGGTATGAATAATATTCACTACAAGCATTTCTTGCCTCTACTCTAAGCTGCAAACATTATATGAGCTCAAGTTAATTGTATTTGAAAATCTGGTAAAAAAAGACTCACACTTCTCTTTGTTTGGTGTTAGTGGCTAATAACATTAGTGATGCCTAATTTTACTCCATTAGAAAGAGGCTAAGTGACAACATAAGTATAAAGGCAACAAGAATTTGGTCTTTATTCACACAGAGGGGGAACATTAGGATTTACTGGTTCTGGTCTGGATCTGTTGTAGCTCTACTTAAGCTGATTTAGCCAGAGTGAAACCAGGTTCAAAACAGCTCTGCTCAGTATATACCATGTTTCCAACATAGCTATCTTGTTTGCAACACCTCTGAGTGAGGTGAGTTTTGAGACATAAGATTGTTTTGCACAGGATGTGTGCTTCTGGACACTACCTCTCCAGAGATTTACAACATCAGTGGGATAGCTCTTTATTTTTTTCTTTTAAACTGGTTTACATATGAAGAACATGGTGTACATTTATTTTCTGTCATTTTTGCTACAGCTCACTGCTGCTGCCCTTTTTCCCAGCCTTGTAGTATTTACTCCCATCTCTCCCTCCCCCCTTGTCTGCCACACTGTCAGTGAGAAACAAAACTGCTGAAACCTGAGCTTTCTGGCTGGAGAAGATGAAGAATGAGAGGAGGAGGTGGTAATTAAACCCTCCCCCATATTATTCATGCAAAGAAATTGTCTTTGAACACCATTTCATCGTGGGAGCTGCTTTGAGTTCAAAGAGAAAGCTGAGTTGTTGTCATTCTGGGGCCTTAATCTAATCACAGTGCCCCCCTTTGATTTAAAAATCTTCTTAGGAGGTGGTAAATATCTCTCCCCATCTATCCATTTACATTTTATTTTTATTTTTTGCTTCTAAGAACGTGATGCTTGTTGTTTTGGTGTTTTTCTTGTAGTGTGGGGTTTTATAATCCAAGTTAGGCTGGTTTCTGTTGCTGACGATCATTTAAGAGATCCAAGCCTTTGGTAGTATCAAGAACAGAAAAGCATTGCTCCCTGTATCTATAGGCAATTCTCTGTATCTCTACATTCATGATAAGACCAAAAAGCTCTCCAGGAGCCTCCGTCTTCCAAGGTATTTCCAGATCCATGCTTTAAGAAGCAGTTTTGATATAAGTGATGCTTTCTGGGGCAGGCATCCATCATCTGCCTGGGTAGATCTGCCATTTTTAATCACTTGGCAGGTAAAGAGCACTGAGTGTGTTTCTTCATCCTTTTTTTGCTCTGTTTTCTAAGAGGAAGTGCGGAAAAACACCTCTAAACAGCCCAGTTCCATACAGACCATAAATGCTGCTTCTCACACACAGATATATGTTCATGCATATACAAATGTTAAACCAGTTTGTGTTCTTCCTTGTGGGGGCTGTTTTACATCATTGGTTAGAAGCAGACAAAAATAATCCATTAAGGTTTCTGAGATTTTCAAGTGAAAGCTCTAGTGTTACTCAAGAGAACGGGAGAGATAGAGACGATTCCCACTTCCATCAAGTACACTCCAGCTAACATTTTCCCTTCCTGCTAGCATTTATTAGGCTATTCAGAGCACACTTACTTATGCAACGTGCTTCCGCAGATTCTTACAGTTTAGAGTATGCAGATGAATAAAGGCAAAATTAAGACATGGACATTGCAGGCTGAGGTGTTTCTGACACATGCAGTGAGTTGCATGGTGAATTTTAGCTCCTTGGGAGCTTAGTTGTGCCAGGGAATTGCCAGTCCAAATATAAACATGGACAGCTTAGGTGCTTGACTCTCTAAGTCCCACCTGAGGCAAGATTTCAAGACATCTGGGTCTTGTACTTTGACTCTAATATAAAACAAAGCAATCAAGTTGGATCTTCTGTTGTGGACCTCTGTGAGGGTAAAAAAACTTCAGGCCAAAATCAGTAACAATAGTAATGGCATAAAATAGATTTCTCCATCAGTTTAAAGCTGTCAACACATTGCTTCATTTCAAAAGCACTAGTAGCTCCCCTCCAGCCCACATGGATCTGCTCAGTATACATACTTAAAATAAATACTTACCACTTCTTTAGATATCTAAATATACTCCTGGAACACCTATGTTTAACATCTTGTATTAGATTTTTGGTTCTAATATTTGTAGATATAGGTTTACAGCAAAATGATAACTATTTTAATCCATATCTGGGTGAAGCTTTTTTGTGCTACTTGTATAATTATAATTTCAAAAGCTGCTAAGTACTTTTGGCATACATTTCTCATTGTTGAGTTCATCTCTCCTAAATTTGTATATCTAAGTATTAGATGTTAAGTTAAGATAGTCACTTAAATTCTCTCCCATCATTAAATAGATAAAAGTAGACACTGCCAATTGATACCTTCCTAAGGTTGTTTGCTTGAGTGTTTCATGAGGACACTGAGATGATCATTTAAAGAAAGTGCCTAATTGGTAGGCAGCTAACTGAAGTGAAAAAAACCCTATCCTTCAGACCCTAAACTTTGGCTTTCATAGTAGCCCAAATCTGTTTCATTAGGAGTGACCAGCACAGCTAAAATGTTGGAAAATTATTATCTAAAATCTCTGATAATTGTAAATGGCAATGGGGAGAGCTGAAAAGTGCAGGTCGATAGTCCAGAGTCTGACTTGTTTCCTGCTTCCCATGTGAAAATGGCCATGTTGAACACTGGCCAGTTTTAAATCAGAGCAATGGGAAGGGAAGAGGAGATCAGGTGAAAGATGCCTCCCCCTATAAATACTATATATTCAAATACACAGTGAGATGATGTGAAGAAAAATTAATTTTACAGCAGCCTGGTTAGATTTTGATTTTTTAGATAAGCCCCTTCATATAGCTGAATAGATCTTTTCTCCTGCCAACAAATAGAGCTTTGCTTTCTGTACGAAATACACCATAACTTGCAAATGGGATGAAACTCTCATGAATAGACAATTTGAAAGAAATTGTCTTCTGATAAACAGATGTGGGTTCAATTCAGTTACCAATAAAAAATAAAATACCTGTCAACAGGGAAATAAATAACTGGACAATAACAAATAAATTCACAATTTTCTGTAAAATGAAGCTGGGCTATTAGAAACACAGCTTCCATTTCTAGTAACATCTTAGATATTGTAATTCTGTAGAAGTTGTCCTTCTCTTCAGTGATATTTACCTGCACAAAATACACATGGAAAGATACCAAAGTGTGGTCTTGAATCTTTCTGTAATTTTATGCTGGTCAGATTACAGACAAATTCGGGATGCCCTGACCTAATCTAAATGACATCAGGCTCCATAAAAATCACATAAACATCCATAGTTGGAAAAGCAGTGCTCTGTTCAGAATAAAAAAGAGCAAACCACAGCCAAACCAGCCCTGTATAACCAATACCCCAGATCTCTGGTTTCCATTCACAAAAGTCAAATGAATGAATAGACGAGGTTACTGAGGTGGCTTCCTGAGCCACATTTCCAGCATAAAGCAACCAAAGCTGAATTTGTGTTTGCATTTGGCTGATTCACTGACTCCAAATCAAAGCTGTGGTTCTGGTTCCCTAAAATGACCAACACAACTGTGATCAGCAGTTGCATCAACATTAGGCAATTTTATAATGTTTAATGTGGCTTACATCTGTGGCTAGAAGACAGGAAAAACTATTTTTTTTACAAGCATTGCTTTCCTTTTGTAAGAGAAAAGCAGTGTAAACAAAGAAAACCCAAACCCCAACCAACGCACACCCCTTATCTTTTGCATTTTGTTTCTCTGTACCAGATAATACTTAAAATGGCTAAATCTCATTTTTGCTGACATTCTTTGGGTGTGTTTCTTTTGTATTTCTTCATTCGTGATTAAAACCACCTTAAAGAAGGCAAGCCATTATTAGTCCTACTGTAAGTGCAGAAGAAAATATCTCCTGATTAAAACAAAGAGTAAGTTGCACATTATATCGTAGCAATTTGTTGGGTAGCTTGTGGCAAGAAACTTTAAAGTTGAGGGTGAGTTATAAGGTTCTTAATTAAGCTACTCATCAATATTTGTTGTCTGCAAAATGAGTTTCCCATCTTTGAAAGTCTTCAGACACTTTCAGATATTTGTGGCAAAAAGCAGCATTACAGTACTGATCATTTTATTAGTCAATGGAGTTATTGGGAAGCCAATGTTACACCACATCCCTATCCATTTTCATTTCTGACATCCATGATGATCTTTTCCTTTCATGATCTGAGGTCAGCCTTAGTGACATGCACCTCCAACGCCCACCCTTCCCCTCAGGCTCCCAGAGCCCTACTGTCACTTCCCTTCTGATGCTTTCAATTTCCACTTGCATTTTTGTCTCACTGAACTCTAGTGATATACATGTCCTTTGCTGAACCTTGCCTGTGCTGGTAGCAGAGGGCTGTATGTATTTTCGGGTGTGCTTTGATTTGCACAAACTGCTACATTTCACCTTTCTGTTCATGACAGAAAAGTCACACCAAATTCTAGCACTTAGTGGCAGCACATGGAAACTCACTGATGCTTTCGCCTGTCCGAGCGTCCACGCTAACTCAGTGGCAAGACTTCCTTACATTTCTCCAAGGATTCGTGGATTCCAAGCTAAATGTGTAAATTTTAGCCATTTCAGTGCAGCAGTTTTGGTTCTCATGCAGTCAGAGCCCAAGGGTATTGCTTTGAATGCTTAACTGGAAATGAGAGCCAGATAAACACAGAGCAGAAGGCCAATGAAATCCTATTGTAAATCTTTCAAGCAAACCATCACCCTGGTTCCAAATATGTGGTTAATAGAAGAACTGTGCCAAAGAACTCCTGTTACTGGATCATGGGGATCTGAGATATTATGGAAACCTGTCTTCCTCTATGTTTCTAGCTATATGACTAGACCTCATATCCCCCTCTGCACTGTCCCAGTAGCTGTTGAAACCAATGAAAACTTTTTTGAACACCTAAGATTCACTGGATTCTCTTATTTAAAGTATGTGGCTGCACTGTCTTACAAAACACCCTGCAGACAAGCAACCTTTAACTTGGCCATAGCTAAAAAATGTTCTTAAATACACTTCTGAGGTTAGCAGCTCTATGCTGTGATTGATCAAGTGCCATAGCTGCAAGTGTTGTTAAGCACATTTCATACGACATCCTGATGAAGGAGATGCTCATCAATGTTGCTGATGAGAGCGCTGCTGGCTGCCACTGCTCAGAAGAAGCCCATTAAGGCTCTTTCTTGAAAGTCACAGATATGCACTGGAAAACCCTTGATATTTATTTTTGGATACAAGGCTAAACCCTGGCTTTGTAGAGGTGAGGAGAGTTTCCATTGATTAGATTAGGGCCTAGACTTCTTTTTCCAGCTTGATTTCTAGCTAAGCCCAGTCTCAAGCTGCTTCCTGCAGGGAAAGCAAGGAAAGTTTTGCATTTTATGTTCACCAAGCACAGTGTCAGAGGCTGGGAATCAGCTTTAGCTACCACTGTTGCACTGAGTGATTAACACGAGTTTGATAATGACGCACTGAATGCAGACAATATAGAATTAAATCCTGGTTAGCCGCAGATTACTAATCTCTGCAGCTACTGCTGAGAAATTTGTCTGCTAATAACAAACAAATTCTTCTGAGAGCTCAGCTTCCCCACAAGAAGCAAAAACATTTAATTGAATAGATTGTTTCTTATCTTCTTTTTTGCATGTATTTTTACCTTTTTACCGTGTTTCTAGGTGCAAAATGAGCTCATCTCACTTTTTTTTGTCTGTAGATTTTCATCCTCAAAAAGAAATAATTCTCCAAGGAAGGTCGGGCTTACCACCCCTCTTGCAGATGGGGAAACTGAGTCATAGGGAGAGGTGACTTAGGTCATCAAGAAGCAAATGGAAAAAAACAGTTGCTTAAAATGGTCTCTAGAGTCCTGCCCAGTTGCTAGCTCCCTTAAATGTCAGTCCCACCAGGTTTATGATAAAGCTAATGGTGATAAATAGGAAACTCTCCACTGACTTAGATGGGCTTTGAAATTAACAGATATACCTATATATATATTCCACAAACTCAAGTGATTTTATTGCCATAATATCTTAACCTCATCTAAAATGTGTTAGGTTGACAGCAATCACAGTCCCTGTGGTCAGTCAATAATAACATTATCACTGCTGCAGGATGACCACGGGGCTCATTAATACAATTACAGGAGGGTTTGCCCAGGGAAGGATGATCCCATTATTGTGGGTCTGGATGTCATGTAGACTTCCTGGACCTAGAGGTCTGCTTGCACTGGGGCTCCAAAAGTTTCAGTTTGGCTGGATGCTGCTGTGTGAGTGCTCATGAGATGAGTCCAGCTCTACGGTGTATATGAGCAACATCATGCCACAAGAAACTGGAGGAGAAGGCCTTGTCCCATTCTGGTACAGAGGCAACAATTCCCAGCAGGAGGTGAAGTCCCAGAGTTGCCTCCCTCACAACTCTAATTTCTGCTTTCCCAGTTGATGAGCTTCCCTTTGTTTGGCCATGGGACATCTATAGCTTGTGACAAGGTCAGGCAGGACAGGATGCAGTCAGCTCTCCCTTCAAGGAGGGTTCCCCCAGGGGGCAATATAGCATTGCATCCTCCTCCAAGTTCCAGCACCCCTACCGACATGCATGGCTGCTCAATACGTCCCAGGTGGATCCAATCAGCTGAATGGGATGCAGGAAGTCCCCGTGCAGCAGAGAGGCCACAGTGCTGTAAATGAGGCTATATCACATGGGGACCTGAGCTAGTAGCCATTTGTTTGGTTTGCTCTCCCTTTGAGTGGAATATCTAAAGGATATCTCCTTGAACAGCCCAGATGGCTGAGGTGTCACCAAATGTATGTGTTCCTGCAGGTGCTGTGCTCTAGCTGGAGTCACCAATGAGTTTTCTGGCTCTGACACCCAGGAGAGTGCCTGGGGTTCCAGGGAGGTTTCAGCTGGGAGGCAGTGAGCAGCAGTGGGGCTCCCCAGTGTTGGGGTGGGAAGTCAAAGCTGGCAATGTCTCAGGGTAGTCCCTGGATCTGCTCGTGCCGCTTCCTCTGCCTGTGCTCACTGAGTGTTCTTCTAAGGATTTTCTAAAGGAAAGGGAGCAGTAGCAGCCCCATGGAGCCACACACCTTTTGTTTTATTATTCTTGAAGTTTTTCTTTTCCTCTTTTCCTCAAACCTTCCAAGTCACGTGAGTGCTACTAATCAACATTTTCCTGCCTCGCCTGTTAAAGCTTCCACTAACTCATCTTGAGTCTCCTATTTAAAGACATGATAACATTTTGTATCCAATTTCCCCTACAATTAGATTGTACAAACACTGTTAGTCTTGCTGAGAATGAGATTATCAGTAACAAAACACTCCATCAACTTCCAGCTCTTTAACAAGATCCCCCTTTTTATTTTATCAGTCCAATGTGAATCCCTCTGATCAGGTGTTAACAAGCTAGACTATTTTCCCTTGATAATCCTCAAGCACTATAAATACATATTCACTCCTCAGACACAAAATCACATGTAGTGTAAAAGTTTTCTGGTTTCCCATTTTTATAAAACTTTGATGTTTGAAATTATCTCTTATTGCCCTTCAAAAGTGCTTCATGCCTGGCAGATTCTACCTTCTGAGGCATTCCTAAAACAAAATTGGGAACTGGATAGAAGGCATCCAGTAACTGAAGAGCCCTGAGGACCAAACCAAAAAAATAGTATAAGAACACAAAACATTTATATTCTAAGTTTATATAAGAACACAATTAATTCCTGTCTCATTACGCAGTTTCTTATATGGTGTTAAGGATGTTAGCATCTCATGGGGAGAAAAGGCAAAAAATGACTTTGTCTGAAATAGTGATCTGGAACTGCACAGATTTTTCAGTCAAAAAGCTCTTAGGACTATACATAACAGTTTCCAACATTGTCTTTTTTCTGCAGCTTTGTTAAAAGTTGCAAATCATTTTTAAGCTGATTTTTTGCCATAGAGTTCAGTAAGTCACGGCCATAATTCCTGAAATCTAGAGCCATTGTTTAACTATTTAAATTGATTTAAATATTTAATATTTAAACCAAATATTTAAATTAAATTAAAGTACTGCTGCACAAGGAAAAGTCTACACCAATATTGTCACCTTTCTGGCTTTATATTGCATCAAACTCTTTACAAACATTCCCCAGGGCAACATCACCACTTCCCAGGAGCTCAATATGTGAAGCATCTACCCATAAATAATCATAAACTTTTCATGCCCACTAGAGTCTGCAATTAGCACCCAAACAGTGCTAAAGGGATTTTTTTTTTCTTAATATATGGAACAAAAATCACTTTCCTTGGACAGCTTAGAAACCATATAAACGTAGACCTAAAAGGTCTAAATTATATTAAAAACAATAGTTCAATTTATACCAAAACCAGAACAGATAATGACAGAGGGGGAAAATAATTGTAAAAATTATATCCAGCTAAACAGTAATACAATGTGCTTCTCTGATGACATATGATCCTCTTGCCCTTTGTGTGAAAAACCTTGTCCCCTGACTGCAGTATTACTAATTTCCTTACCCTTAAGCCATCCAGGAGAAATAGTGGTGTTGGTGTTAAGTATTCTCTATAAAGATTAATTTGCACGTTCTGGCAATGCTTTTTTCTCTTCTGTCAGTTTTTAAAGAGTTTTTCTGTTTTCCTGGTTTGTCACTTTTAAATTTAACCTGGGTAGCTTTCACTGCTGGGAGAAATAAAGATAAAACAGAGACAGGATCAACCAATTAAGAATTATGGAATACAATAATAAAAAAAAAGAATTATAGAACACATCTATGCCAATCCACATGATTTTGTGGAAAATAAACCTTCTGTTATTTTTTTTTTTTTTTTATGAGATCACGTATTGGCTTATAAACATAATTGTTTAGATTTAGCATAGGTATATTCCTGCAGAGTCATTTGATTTAGCACCACAGCAGTTAAAATGTCAATATAGCACACATTAAATGGATTAAGTTCTGGCCAGCTGGCAGATTTCAAAACGTACTTGTTGATGGGGAATTGTTACCAAATGGATGTGTTCTTTATGGAAATTCCCCAGAGGGCTGTTCTGTGTCTAACACTGTTCAACATTTTTATCAACTCTTTATTTGAATGGTTTTTTATAAGCTTTGATTTTTCTTGGTACACCTGACAGTTAACGTTTAGTGATGTATATGTTTTCTGTAAACTGTTAGCCTCTTTTTAGGCAGAGTTATGCTGTTATTAATTCTGTTGCTGCTTGTGACCTGCATATAAATTTTAACTTTTTAAGGTCTATAGTGAATGTCCACATAGAATTCTGTCTATTTTTCTCTTTCAGAAATAAAAGAAGACACTGCCATTACAAGCTCTGGACAACTCAAGCAACTGGAGAGTCCACTCTCTAAGAAGTCTTGCTATGGAAAAGAAGAAAGTTTCATACCTTTTGTCTATGATTGCTTTAGTTATACATTGGAGGCCTCTATTCTGAATCTGCAAAAGAAGTTTAGCTCTCACTTAGAAGAACCTCCTTGGCTGCAATCTAAATGAGAAATGCATTATACTGGCAATGTTTTGCACACATATAATGTTCTTCATTTAAGGATGTGGCAGCACTGGAAAATATTAATTTGGTGGTCAACATAATAATAATATAATAATAATCAAAGCAGATTCACCGAAAGCAATGCTAGTGATGGCACTTATGGTATTAGTCTGTTGATCTGAAGGCTGAGGAGATGCCCTGTTTGGTGTCTATTCATAAGTTAAAGGAAGGAGTCTGGGAGAGGTTACTGGAATAGGATGAAGTGAAAATATTCCAGCCATTTTTGTGGGTTTTTATTTTTTTTGTTTGACTGGTTGTTTTTTTTTATTTGGGACCTTTTATTTTATGAACAGACAAATTTTAAGGAGGGAGAAAGCATGACATCATTCGTCACACTGAGAGAGTTTTAAGTTTCAGAGGATGGCAATGTTTGCACAAAGGGCGTCCTCTGGTTTTGGAGTGAGGAATCTGCAGATTTTGCATGTCATCAACCCTTAATAAAAGAATTGGATCACCACAGGAGTTGTTGTGAGAGTCTCCCCTGCAGACTAAAGCAACAGCCAGCAAATTAACAGGCAAAGTGGCAAATAGGTAGCAGGAAAGATTACTTAGGTGTAAACCTGTTTGGAACAACCAGCTAAAAGCAATTAGCAGGACAGCTAGAAGTAGCCCTGATCAGCAGGAAGAGCCAGCCACAGACATTGCCAGTAGAAAGCACCCACAAAGAGTGGCAGTAAGACAAGGATCATATGCAAATGGGGCTGTGTCTGGCTGTGAGAACTTCAAGACTGAGACCAGGGCGGCCACAGAGGCCGGCCAGCTGCCTCAGGGATGACTGCTCTAGAATAACCACCTTACTATTGAGTTTGCCTGACTCTGGATCAAAACCCATGAACAAGAAGAGGATGTGTATGACTGGCACCAAAGCACTGATATTTCAGAGGCCTCTCTTAACTCCTGTGGAGTAAAAGGTACCTTGAGGGGGAATGGGATCATGCTTCCTTCTCTTGCTTGAATTTTCCAGGTTGGAAAGAAATGACTGGAGTTCAGGCATATGCTATAGCAGTGTAGTTACATGTTAAATTTTTTGGAGATTGAAAAAGAAAATAAAAAGCATAGTTAGCCTCATTGTTTGTACTTTAAAAGCAAACTACCAGTATAAAATTTGCAATCAATTTACTTTTCATTAGGTTCAAATCTCTTTATTTGTACATGGTAGGCCTATAGCAAATAACTCCCAAATTCTGGCTTGTATTTCTTTGTTCTGAGGAACCCTTGGCCACACGAGAGTTAGATGACTGATACCATCTTAAATGAGCAGTAAACCCAAACTCAAAAAAATCTTTTTACTCCTAAGAGTGGGGAATATCTTTGCACCAATTAAATTACTTGTAAACAGAAAGTCAAATCTATATGTATCCGGGCATGCCTCTACTTTATTAAGCTGCATTTAAAGCTACCCTGATTAAAACTACCACTTCCCCCCCCCATCCCCATTTAGATATAGATGTTTTTGCCGTGCTTTACTCGCTCTGCTACTCAGGTCTGTGGGGTGTGTTGGGAAACTTCTTGAAGAATAAGATACAGCATGACTTGAAGAAAGGAGATGACCTCTTACTATCCGTTCATAAGACTTGCTGGAGAATTTTTAAAGAACTAGAAATTCATGTCATTAGCAATACCTTTTGCACTTTTCATCCAAATATCACAAAATGGTTGGCAAATATTAAGCACTTCTGTTTCACAGCAGCTTTCTGTCTTTGAGACACGCATCTGATAGACTTGAAGGATGAAACATAGAGAGGAGATGTGAAAAACTAGAAGGTGGTAGCCCGCTGAGGGAGAGGTCAGATCCATCCATTTCTAATGAAACCAAGAGAATTTAAGGAGTTTTGCAGACAAAGAGTTTCCACGGCCACATGCCCAGTCTCCTTGTCTGTTCACAGACCAGCAGTGTTTCTCCTTTGTAATTTTGTTTTATTTCTATACTTTCATGAAGGGACTTCAAACAAACCTCTGTGGTTTCAGAATATTTGTGTCTCGGTGGACTGTTTGACAATATTCCTCCTGGCAATATTTTGTCACTTATTCTCAAGGCTGGACTGCTCTAGGACCCAAATGAACAATACTACTGAGTAATGGAGAGCATGTCAGTTTTCTTTAGACTGGTAAAATTATTGGCAAATTCAGTGCTGAGCTGCAGACTGCAATTTGCTCTCTTTAAAGTGCATGGAAAACTGCTGTGAAGCACAAGCTGTTAAGATTGTGTGGTGCAAGCAATTATCTTCTGTCTTGACTGGGCTGATGTAGGTTGGGCACACTCATTTTCATTGTAGTCATGTCATTTCAAAATGAAGTCATGAACTGGTAGGCAAAAATACAGAAAAGGTGTCATTAATGTCTCAATGTAGCTGCTACTGGATGTCACTGCATCTGCCATACTGACCCCTGCTCTCTGATAAAACAAGGAAAAGAGAGTTCATTGATCATTTTATGCAGTGACATTGTCTAGGGGCTTAGGGTTTCACAGACTCCACTGTGAAGCAAGTGGATTGGTTTCAAAGCTTCAGAAAAGCCTGAAATGAGTGAAAGTAATTTGTGCGATAACAAAGAGAACTGCATTCAAAACTCCCAATTAAATCATTAACAAAGGGTAAAGTCAAACAACACTAAGCAGAGATTGGGGTCTGTCGCTAATAGTGCATACGCAAAGAAGAGAGAAGGGCACACAAAGCATCATCTCCTGCACCTCTGCCATTTAAGAAAGGATCATGGTAAAAAGAAAAGCAGCAGCATGCTATGAGAAAAGCGAATGGTTTTCTCACTGTTTTCCTTCTGGTGGGGGGTCATGTATATGCTGAAATATTTCCCTTCTCTACCTGCAGCAGCATACCACAAATAGAGTTTTATTTTGGTTCAGTGAAACAAGATAATCTATAGTAGCACAAAATGCCTCACATAAATATAGCAGCTTAAAAAGTAGATATAACCCTGGTGGTGAGGAACTCTGGGCTTACAGAATTGCATAGTTTAAAAATTAATGAAGACTGAGTTATGGGGTACATGGTTCTGGGATAAAAGTAAAAAGCACCTTTATTAATATTATAAAGAATTTTACCCATAGATGAACTAAATCTGAACTAAGCCTTTTGTCTGAGGCTTCCTCAGACTGTCAGACTTCTGTTTGCAAAGTTTACATGCTTCCTGGGTTTGACCAAAACCAGGGCTTCTGAAATAACCCGAGAAATGTTATTGCTCTGATGTTTCTGAGCCAGCTAGGATTAGGAATGACTGGAAATGTTATGGAAAAGCCTGTTTCCATGAGATTTCCATCCAGATATCTAGACCAAAGGGGTTTCCTGCTCTGTGAACTTACAGAACACCTTTCAGTGATCTTTGATGTAAACTCATTGTTTCCTGTAGCTAAAGAAAAGACCCCACTGCTTTGTATCTATGCAAATTACAATTTATAGATCAATATAAGCTCATCTTTTAAGACCCTTTTGCTTGAACAGTTAACACCTGAAAGAGTGTTATATCTCAGAGATGGGTATTACAGTTTGTTTGTTCAACTAGGAAAATACTGTGTTACAATCTATCCTTTTGAGACTGTGCAATAAACATAGAAAATACCATATTTTTTAAGCCAACAGAAGCCAGAATGTACAGAGTTAAGTGCTAATTCCATCCTTAGGGTAGCTTGTTTTCTTTACACTATTACCTGTGGTCTCAGTCTGTTAGACGATCTCTGCTTGCATTTGCAGGGCTACTGAGGTGATTGACTTAGGGATGAAGTTTCCAGCTTCAAGTTGAAAGATCTCTTGTGTTTGTGGATTCAGGTAGGAGATTTAGTGTTACCTGAACTTAATTGCTGTTTGTTTTTGCTTTGCACTGTCTTCTAAAAAGCAGTTGGGGGAAAAAGGGAGGCCTGGGAAAAACAAACTGCTTTGCAGACCTAAATGGCTTCAAAAGCAGAATTAGGACCACCTCCAAGTCTAAACAAAGCTCTGGCAGAAAGGTTATCTCCTTGTTCCTCAAGTCTTGCCTTTTCCTGCAGAAGCCCTGCTTTTCTCTTTTTAGCCCATAACAAAACCCAAGGCTGTTCTCATCTTACTCGTCTCCTATATCAAGTTCAGACTGCTTGTGAGGGCAATGTTACCCTATTTTGGCTCCCTTTTCCAGTTTTGCCCAAAAGTTTTGTTTCTCAGCCCCATACCAGGAGGCTCGGTGACTTGGCTGTTAGTGACCATAATTCATGTCACAGTTATCTCTAGTATCCACCTACCATTGTCATCTTTGATTAGCAAATGCATAGTCCTGCTTATCCTTTCCTGATTTAGGCCAAACAACCCCCTTCTTGGTTTTGGGCCTCCTTTCAAAGTTGGGTCAGTCTGTCAAGCGTTTTTAAATGCATCAAGCACAAATGAAAGCACACTGCCATTAGAATACAGACTTTGTGGTTTTATGTATGTTCACATTGCAACATTTCTTTCTGCTTTTTTAGCACAGATGCTACCTGGGTGTATATTGTAGGCTCAAATTGTTAACTATATTGACTCGAAACTTTATTTGACTTTATACCTAATGAATTGCTCTTCTGAGTTTAATCTATATGCCAATGACCTTTGCAATACTTTTGAATATTTACAAATGACAATATGCACTGTGGAGTCACTCTGCCCAAGACTGACATGTCTCATCAGAATAAGCAGGTGAAATACCTAGGTTAAACCTGAGGTATCTCGTTATCACAGTTTAATGGGTTCCTGCAGATGACCTGATTTGCAGTAAACGTCATACATTGTAACTAAGACATAGTGGGCTGACAGCAATGGGCTAATATTATTAGTTCCCATGAACAATGACAGTTAGTTCCTAATTCTCCTTTCTTTTGCCATAATTAAATCTACACATATATGCAGTTACCATTGCTCTGATTAAAACAGTGGAGAAAGACTATCTGGACTGTTCAGTAAATCTTTTGGGAGCAAGTTCTGCATGCAAACTACAATTATGGCAATAAACAGATTCTATTCTGCCAAAGCAGTATAGTAAGTAAAAACTCATCATGGAATCATAGATTAGTTTAGGTTGGAAAAGACCCTTAAGATCAGCAAGTCCAACCACTAACCTAGCACCACCAAGTTCACCGCAAAGCCAGGTCCCTAAGCATGATCTCAGACTTTGTCTAGGAACTAGAAATAAAAGTTAGCTCATAGTTTGTAAGAAAATTTTTCCTCAGTAGGTGGGCTGTTCTGTATTGTTACTGTTTTAATATAAAATTCTTTTATGCCAAAGAAACACAACTCACCACTTTGATGTTATGAACTTAGGGAAATATTTATTACAGGAACAGTGATGAAGTTATACGATTCTATAACTGTCCTCTATACCATTTTCCTTCAAGTTAAACTGTTCTCAAGTTCAATCATAATATCCATAATCCCCTTCCTGAACATTGTTTAACCCCAAAGACTTTAAATTGCTTAAGTATTAGCATTACTCAATTAGTCCATCTCTTTCAAATATTTTTCCAGTTTTGGAAGTGTAAGGTTTTTTCACTACTGAATTTTTCAGTCAAAATATATTCCCCAACATGTACCTACTATACAGTGGGATAGTCTTCACTATACCCTTACAATCTCTGCTCTGAAAATCTTTAAGTTGCATTTATATGTTTCAAAATCTTGAGCAAAACATTTGCTAAATTTATATTGGGGTAATATTGAATAAACCAAACAATTTTTTCTTTTCCTTCATCCTGAATGGGTGGGGTGGGTGTGTACAGCTGCACTACTTACAGTGGAACCACTCTCTGCCCCACAGAGAGAAGAGTAATCTGATTGTATTCTGATGGATTTATTCTGTTTTAACACCAGGATGAATGAGTCTGGCCCTGTAACTTTTAACAGCTCAGTGTTTAGTAATATCATCTGAACTCTACTGACAAAAGTGTGTAGATTTCCACTGGCAGTCAAGGAGTTCTGACTGAATCCTTTATTCTCTGAGCTATTATATGTTATCTCATTTTTACCTACCTGGGCCCCAGCTTATGTGTGATAGCTCTTGTGGATAGTGAGAGTCCCATTGTTTTCCATTTCTTACACTCTTTTTTTCTCAAAAGAGTTGGTTTCCCCAGCAGAATTAATTCCACCTTTGTTCTGTAAATGAAAGTCGCTTTCCTTAGTCACCCTAGGCATTACGCCAATGAGTTCAGACTAAACAGGGGATTTGAATTTTTCTTTAGCTATATGTATTGCACAAAAGCTGTGGTGCGTAACGGTTTAGTTCCAAGAACTGCAGTAAAACGGTTGTGTAAGCCTTAAAATTCGAACGTCAGTAATAAGTTGCAGAGGGAATTAGAGGCATTTAGGAGGAAGCCCTCTCAGACTTTCTTTTTTTAATGACTAAATGTGTAAGAAGGTGGCCCATGAAGTATGAGTCCTTCTGAAGAAGTGGATGAGATTCAATTGACCTTGGGCTGCTACTGTTTGATATGCTGCATGCCTGTGGTTTCCAGGTGTGGATTACAGGAAGGTGTTGAACTCTGTCCCAGTAGTGATTGAGACATTTTGTAAAAGAGAAGGCAAAGACACCACCTGTCTGAATGCTACTGAGACATTTGATTAAATGTGGTTGTGATATTTGGGAAAGCAAAGCACACCATTCCCAGCTTTTGGAAATAACCTTGTAACCAATGCAGCTGGCTATTCTATGCTGCCTGAGAAAACTGGATGTCTGTTAATGCTTGCTAGGAACTGTCAGTCCAATCAGTAGATATAATTTGCTGCACTGGGCTGTATGTTACAAACTCCCCTTTACTTTGGAGAACAACAGGGATTTTACTCAGGCATAGCTGCAGTAACTGTATCTCACTCAATTAGTGAATATTTTCTTAAGGCAGACAGCTTAGCCATTTGACCACTGTATTCTATTGCATATTGTCATGAAAATACTTGCCATACCCCTGGACAAAAGGAGGTCTTGCACCTTGTATTTGTGGAAATAATTGGATTTCTTTAATTACTCATGGGCTTTATTGTTGTGGCTCAGCAGAAGCTGCTCAGAGTTTATCTCTAGCAAACACATAAGAAATGTAGTCCTAGGCACCCACAACCCCTTGCCAGTGTTATCAGCTGATTAACAGCACAAGAAATAACAAAACAGCCCAAAAGGCATCACAGGAGTGAATGAGTTAACCACTTACAGAGCTGATGAGGCTGACTGCTAGAGAAAACCCAACTTAATCCAGTTTAAAGGCCATTTTATCTGAATTAAAACTGTTAGAGAGGATTTGCTTCCTGGAAGACGATACAGTTGTGTCCAAGTTGTTATTCTGCATGGCTGCAAAGACACATCTGTTGATACATTTGGGGAGCTGTTCTGACTTTAGTGACCAGCTGTACAGGAAATATATGTGGTTATCTTCCTCGAGAAAATCTGTGCCATTTGTAAGGCTGATTAATAATGAAACAAAGACTAAAGTTTTTCAGCCCCAAGGTTTCACCACTGATTTAATGTTCGGGGAAGCCGTGGATTGGAGTTGGGTGAGTCTGCACTGGGAGTGAGAAAGGAGAAGCAATGAGCACGTTCAGTAGTCTGCTTGTGCTTTATATAAGCACGAAGAAGACAGCTACATTTCCTCCAACCAGCTACAGCTGGGATGAGCCAAGCTCTCCCTGAAACCTTGACAGTGCAGGAAGGTTTTCCCCCACCAGGTACGCTCAGCCACACTGCAGTGCAGCAGCATCCACCATCCCCATACACCTGGTAGCATTGATGCTGCTGGCAAGGGCCCTGGGGCTTGGCACCAGGAACTAAAGTAACACCTTCGAAAAGCTTAGGCACAACCCTCTGGTGGCAAGGTACAGAGAGCCATGATTTAACTGGTTAGATTTTCCAGTTTTAATGTCAGCTGGATATTTCACTGATGAATATCAGAAATACAGAAGACATGAAGAGGTGGAGCAGGAAAGCCCTTTCATTTTTGCCCTT
>JAOEHX010071968.1:0-10140 GCA_025448015.1 Bolborhynchus lineola | reverse complement strand
TGACACGCTTGTGAGGTGGGCTGATGCCAACCTGATGAAGTTTAACCATGCCAAGTGCAAGGTCCTACATCTGGGTCGGAGAAATCCCAGGCACAGCTCCAGGTTGGGCAGAGAAGAGAGTCAGAGCAGCCCTGCAGAGCAGGACTTTGGGGTGTTGGTCAATGCGATACTGAACATCAGCTGGATTCAGTGTGTGCTTGCAGTCCAGAAAGCCAACTGTATCCTGGGCTGCATCAAAAGGAGCGTGAACAGCAGGTCGAGGGAGGTGATCCTGCTCCTCTGCTCTCATGAGACCTCACTTGGAGTGTTGTGTGCAGTTCTAGTGTCCTCAACATATAAAGGACATGGAACTGTTGGAACAAGTCCAGAGGAGGGCCACGAGGATGATCATGGGACTGGAGCATGTGCCATATGAAGACAGGCTGAGAAGGTTTGGGCTGTTCAGCCTGGAGAAGAGAAGGCTGCGTGGAGACCTCATAGCAGCCTTCCAATATTTGAAGGGGGCCTATAGGGATGCTGGGGATGGACTGTAGTGAGGGACTGTAGTGATAGGACAAGGAGTAATGGTTTAAAACTTAAACGGGAAGTTTAAATTGGATATGAGGAAGAAATTCTTTAGTGTAAGGGTGGTGAGGCACTGGAATGGGTTGCCCAAGGAAGTTGTGGATGCTCTATCCCTGGAGGTGTGCAAGGCCAGATTGGACATAGCCTTGGTTAGAATGGTTTAGTGTGAGGTGTCCCTGCATGGCAGGGTTCTTGGAACTAGATGATCTTAAGGTCCTTTCCAACCCTAACTGTTCTATGATTCTATGATTCTATCCAAAATCCAGCATAGATTCTCAAAAATTAAATATTCAGAAAAGAAGATGAGCCACTAGGATAGTGAAAATATGGAGACATCAAAATATCTTTCAGAAGAGTTAATGGGTAGGAGAAGGATCTTTGTGGTCAAGTTTTCAAAATGTAAAACCAATTTGAAATATAACAAGGTCCTATAGCAAGACAATAATTTATTTATATACAAATTCACTTTGTTTACAGTACATGCACCTTCCATTTTAACTGTCACTTGGCTTACAACAGCTGTTAGTGTTCTGGCAAATGGTCAGTATCTCAGAAGACATCAACTGGCAGGAAAATTTTACTGGTACACCTCTACTATGTGTGAAATACATTACAGTGCAAACTAGCCAGCAGAACATAGTAATAAAAAATTCTGCGAACTCATACTTTTTAATGCATAAGTAGGGAATACTAATTTCTTAAGTTCTAAATTTCACAGAAGTTCAATTCTCAAGAGCTTTACTTCTTATTGAACAAAATAACTTTTTCATATAGTCTTTTCTCATTAGTGCTTATAGCTAATGTTCCTTAGTGTAACATTTGGTTTCTATTTCTGTCCATGATTAATACAGGACAAATTAGGCAAAGGTACCAAAGGCTATGTTAATGATTTAGGATATTTTTCTTAATTTCATGGGCTTCAAGGCTTTCTTTGTTCATTTGAATAGTAATGATGCTCTAGTTATGTACTCATCCAGAAATTATTATTAAAGTTGAAATGCTTCTTCAAATTGCCCAATATATGAAGTTGGGAAATAATTCTGAGAGTCTTGCGGTTGAATTTCTTTCTACTGTGAAAGGAGGCAGAATTGAATGGAACTGATTAAGAGCCAGCACTTAAATAAAATTGATGCTCCTGCTGTGCATAATGGAAAATATTCTTTTTTCAATAACAAGACTCCAAACCTTTTGATTGTTTCCTGAAAACCACAAAAACAAACAAACAAACAAAAAAAAAACCACAAAAGCACAGTCTTCATGGTTATTCTGCCTGCATTACACATGCATGCCATTTCTCTGCCTCTATTATTATTATAAAAAATATTATTAACATGGAAACATGATCTTTGATGTTATCAATAGATCTGTTTACTTAGCTTAAAATTCCTGATTCAGTTTCTGACAGTTTGGCCGGTATTTAAAACTATTTAGGAAACTGGCAATAAAAAGCCTAATAAGTGCTATTGTGTTCCTAATTATTTTGCAGCATACTCTGACTTATCTTTAACTCAGTTTTGAAGCAGGGCTGTAATTGCATCCTGCTTATCATCTCATTCAGAATAGGGTTAGAGGCCATTATTTTATTGCTTTTTAAAAGTAAGATTCTTACATGTCCTCAAACTTAATAAAATTTGAGAACTCTGGTGGAAAATCCTGTTGAGACTACTGATCCAAATGATGTCTATCATATTTGAAAAAATGTGGCAGTCAGGTGAAATTCCTGATGACTGGAAAAGGGTAATATAACCTCCATTTTCAAGAATGGGAAAATGGGTGTCCCAGGGAGCTACAGACCAGTCAGTCCCACCTCTGTGACTGGAAAAATCTTGAAGCAGATTCTCCTGGAAAGCATGCAAAGGCACATGAAAAACAACAAGGTGATTGGTGGCAGCCAGCATGGCTTCACTAAGGGGAAATCCTGCCTGACCAATATGGTGGCCTTCTCTGATGGGGCTACAGAACTGACGGACAGGGGTAGAGCAGTTGACATCAGCTGCCTGGACTTGTGCAAAGCTTTCGACACTGTCCCAGATGACATCCTTGTCTCTAAATTGGAGAGACATCAATTTGATAGGTGGACCACTCAGTGGATAAAGAACTGGCTGGATGGCTGCATGCAAAGAGTTGTGGTCAATGGCTCAATGTCCAGATGGAGGCCAGTAACAAGTGGTGTCCCTCAGGGATTGGTGTTGGGTCCGGTCTTGTTCAACATCTTTGTCAGTGACATGGACAGTGGGATTGAATGTGCCCTCAGCAAGTTTGCCAACGACACCAAGCTGTGTGGCTCAGTTGACACACTGGAGGGAAGGAATGCCATCCAGAGGGACCTTGACACGCTTGTGAGGTGGGCTGGTGCCAACCTGATGAAGTTTAAGCACGCCAAGTGCAAGGTCCTACATTTGGGTCAGAGTAATCGCAGGCACAGCTCCAGGTTAGGCAGAGAAGAGAGTCAGAGCAGCCCTGCAGAGAAGGACTTTGGGGTGTTGGTCAATGCGATACTGAACACGAGCTGGATTCAGTGTGTGCTTGCAGTCCAGAAAGCCAACTGTATCCTGGGCTGCATCAAAAGGAGTGTGAACAGCAGGTTGAAGGAGGTGATCCTGCTCCTCTGCTCTCATGAGACCTCACTTGGAGTGTTGTGTGCAGTTCTGGTGTCCTTAACATAAAAAGGACATTGAACTGTTGGAGCAAGTCCAGAGGAGGGCCACGAGGATGATCATGGGACTGGAGCATGTGCCATATGAAGACAGGCTGAGGAAGTTGGGGCTGTTCAGCCTGGAGAAGAGAAGGCTGTATGGAGACCTCATAGCAGCCTTCCAGTGTCTGAAGGGGGCATACAAGGATGCTGGGGATGGAGTCTTCATTGGGGACTGTAGTGATAGGAGAAGGGGTAATGGGTTCAAACTTAAACAGGGGAAGTTTAGATTGGGTATAATGAAGAAGTTCTTTTCTGTAAGGGTGGTGAGGCCCTGGAATGGGTTGCCCAAGGATGTTGTGAATGCTCCATCCCTGGCAGTGTTCAAGGCCAGGTTGGACAGAGCCTTGGGTGGAATGGTTTAGTGTGAGGTGTCCCTGCATGGCAGGGTTGTTGGAACTAGATAATCTTCAGGGCCTTTCCAACCTAACTGTTCTATGATCCTATGATTCTACCATTGTAGCACAGAAATTGTTTATCCCCAGATTAAATGACATACATGCATGCAATTCTCATTTCTTCCAGGTCTATTTCCTCCTGTCTTCCTAAATGAATAATATGTTGCACTGCCTGGCACTCTGTGTCATCATTTACATTTAATGAACTCTAAATGCTATCTAATTTAGAGCAATAGCTTCTATCACCCATATTAGATTCATTTTGCAGAGTGGTGGACAGTTAGATACAGTGCAGAGCAACTCATAACCAAGAATACTAGTCTCCTAAAAATGTCACCATTTTAATATTAGAAAGCATATGTAGTTCTTGTCAAATTTATCTTAAAATTACAAATTGAAGCATTGCCCCTCCCCACTTCTCTTGGTCTTGAAGGCAGGAAACTTTCTGCAGTCTTTAAAAGATTTCTTTTTTTTTTTTTTTTCTCTAAAAAGGTCTGTAGTCAAAATGGAAATAAACTGCATTTTTATAGATGAAGACTACTAACCTGTACATAACATTCAGAAACAGAGCCTAAGCAGACCTTTCATTAGCCTGTCTTTTATAAGGTAAAGAAAAGGCAGGTACATGGGCATACCAGAAACTTCTTTTTTTCTACAAAACTAATCCACCAAGAGTATCCTGCAGCAATTCTTTTTATAATGCGCCAAGATTTCTGTCTTTCGTGAGGAGCTGAGTGCTCCTAGAAGAACAACCCAGTGTCCTGGGTTCAGCAGTAGCTGGTGCAGCGCTGTGTTTTTGACTTTTGGCCTGGGAACAGCGCTGATAACACCGATGTTTTTAGTTATTGCTCAAATGTTTAGTCTGACCAAGGACTTTCTGAGTCTCATTCTTTGCCATGGAGGCGGGGAAGTCAGGAGGAAGCAGAGACAGGACACCTGACCCAAACTGACCAAAGAGGTATTCCATACCATAGCACATCATGCCCAGAATGTAAAACTAGGGGCAGGGACCCAGAAGAAGGAGTTCACTGCTCGGTCAGATTTGGTATCGGTTGGCGTTTGGTGAGCGTTTGTATTCTCTTCCTTTGTTATTTCCCTTGTCATTATTATTATTGGTGGTAGCAGCAGTGGTTCATGTTACACCTTAGTTACTGGAGTGTTTTTATCTCAACCCGTGGGAGTTACATTCTTTTGATTCTCCTCCCCATCCCTCCAGGAGCAGGGGGAGAAAGAGGTGGGGAGCTAACGAACTGTGTGGCTGATTTATGGCTGGGCTTAAACCATGACACAACACCTAGATCCTCACTAGCTTTCTAATGAATGGGAGAATAGTACTATCATTTCTGCTTCATTCAGGGGCAAAGCTTCAACACAGGGATGAAAAATGAGCTTCAAGAGTCACAACTAGGATATAGTATATAGACAGAAAAGAGCCCAGATTTCTCCAAATCCGGACAATCAGTCGTACCACTAATTACGTTTCTTAATGTAAGGAGGAAAACAGAGAGACTTCTTGAAAAGAAAGTTACCCTTTGCATACCAAACTAAAATTAAAATAAACAAAATAGAAAGAAATTTTTCTTTGCTCATAGAGATTTGAGTTTATCTACCTTCTGATTTTCATTTGCATGAAATTCAACTGGAGGTATATTCTCTAGGCTCTAGCCTCCACGACTCTAACAACTCTACCAAGAAAAAAAAAGTCACCTGGAGTTAACAGCTGAAATTCTGAAACACTTTGAGAATGCAGAAGAGCCCCGCTGAGATAACAGCATACTGATGTCATGAAGGCAAATGTCCTCAATCTAACCAGTGTTAACACTAAACAGGTAAAAAACCTCACAGAGCTAGAGACACAAACCAGCCATTTCTTATTTGAAATATATGAACTTTTGAAATACATCAGTTGCGAAGAAGTGATAGCTGCAGGAAAAAGGTGGCCTTTTAATGCTAACCATTGATTCTAGAGTATTTTCAAGCAGGCACAAATTAGGTGAACTAATTGAGCAAATTCAACCCCACCTTTCAAAACCCTAGAGGAATTTAGCAATCAATCAAGAGTTTACTAAATACTTAACACTAGAAACCACCCCAAAAAGGTCAGCTGAAATCCAGCAGTAGCACATTTAATCCACATTGACACTTATCAAGTTCATCATATGAATGTCACTTTTACAATAAAACATAATTTTCAGGAAAATACTGATCCTATAAGCAATATAATGAAATGACCTTATACAGTTGAACTTTCAAATATCACCTTCTCCTCCCTTCTCCACCAAAGATGTAGGGAAATTCCTGGCAAGTATTAAGTAATTTTTCTGCTTAAATGACAATTTTCAGACACAACTTACTTCTTTGTAGCCGAAAATGATACGCCCATCATTGAGAAGGGTGGCCTGAAAAGTGAAACTGCCCAGGTTGTAATTATCCTGCAGATGTACATGATCCCACTGGACAACTAACGCTGTGCCTGTGAACCCAAGGGGGGGTAGAGAAGCAAAGGGAAAAAAAAAATTAAGAAAAATATTAACTGCCTGTAGGTAGAGTACTTAACTGCAGTTACTTGAAACAAAAACAGTGATTTATTTCTTTTTAGCAACTTTCAGCCCTATATCTTGAATGTCAAAGATATTACAAACCCAGGTTGCAGCTGAAATCCTCTTAAAGGTAGACACTGCAGTGCCACAAATACCTACCTCCACTACTTGCACTGAAGTCTGTTAAAGAAAGACTAGGCAAATAAATAACTTGTTTGGAATTGCACAGGGAGTCAACAATCACTAAAGGCAGGGCCCAGCACTCTGAGTTCAGGTGTGCTGCCACTACCAGTGCTCTGCAGTAGCTTTTTTTTTACATTATATATATATAATAAATATGACTTTGAAATATGAAGTGCTTAATAGCATCACCTGTTTAGTAAAAGTTGTTGTTTGAGGAATGCAGATTCTCCCATTAACTATGCATTAATATTTTTCTGCATGGTGCAAGCCCTTACCAAGGTTCTGCAAGTTAAAAAATACTAGGTGTTGGCAATAAATAAATGTAGTTTAAATTAAAACTACTAAGAATTCATAGATGGGGTAAATACTGAGTCTGGTGTGCAGAGATTTAGTTGCAAGAGACTCATTAATATTCATAGGAGTTCTCTGGCTGAATACCCACTTATCGCACTAAAAATGTACCCCAAGCAACTTGCATACCCTGACAGCATGTTTTACAGGTGTTGAGGGTTATATTCAAGCAGCTTGGTTGAAAGACACTTTTCCCCAAAACTGTGTTTACTAAAAATTACTTTTTCATCTTTCAAAGCCTTCCTCAACACACTTTTGTCCTTGGCACTAATGGGCTTTATGTGCTCTGATTCACAACAATTTAATTTATTTTCTTCCTAGACTGTTCAAGGTGGGTCAGTGAGCAGCCAGCTCAATACAGTTTTGGTATATCCCTGAAACATCTTTTGTCACAGGTCTTTTGTGCTGTAACTTTCATAAACACGTCTTGGTAGGGGATGTCATGAAACTAAGAGAATGCAAAATTTTTGGTATATACTGCACTACATCCACCACATCTTTGTACCATGTATCTTTCATAAGTATAGTACATGCTCATTAATTGCGCACCTACTGTATTTTGTTTCTGTAACAACATTCATTAACTGCTCTCTGAGTACTTGAGTGCATTAAATTTCATTTTAAAGGAATTCAAATCGACTTTTAAAACTGTTCTGGCAAAAATAGCCAGAATGTCTTATAGTCAGTCTTAAGAGTCCCTCAAATCTATGTGCATCTCAGAAACCCAAGCTAAAGTGGAAACCTTGTTCTGAGGACCTTTATGTAGATCCATGTGTACATAAGTTCCTTGCAGTTAGCTCCATGACTGAGACTTTGATGGTCACTACACTGTGCTTGCTCACTGCAGATGCTGCTCTAAAGCAGCACACTTACCCACAGGGATAAAACAAAGATGAATGAGAAATAAGAGCTCAAGATACAATTTGCTCAGGTCCTTTTTGCTTGGGGTAAGATAGCAAATTCTTTGCCCTAAAAGTACATGGGGTCCATGCTTTACACATGAAGAGCAATCCAAAATCTCAGAAGCATTCAACCTGGTCATGAAAACCAGTGTGAAGAACTGCACGAAGCATGAATACTTGAAGTCAGGAACACAATCCCCAGAATCCTCAGATTCTTTCAGTAAAGATGACAAATCTCAGGCCATAATGTCAATTTATGCAATTAAAATATTTTCTTCTGTTCTGTCCATGCAAGTAGTAAGTCTTTCTCATGTGTGTTTATTTTATTGGTCTTTTAACAAAAAAATGCTGCAAGTAATCACTAGTTTGAAATGAAAGGTTATGACAAGGTGCAAAGGTTACAGGATACAATTTGAGCCCAAATATAAAGAATAAAAATTAACACACCTGGTTGGAAATGTGACATATTTTTGGATGTGTTCATAATTTGTGATTAAATTCATTATGAATAAACACAGAAAGAATGGCACAGGCTCATCCAGGAAGATTAAAAACTATCACAGGTTTCATGATATTAAGTAATGTTACTGAAATCTCCAAAGTATTAAATGGGCTGTTGCTTTCATTGTATTTGTAGAGGCCCAATGTAAAGCAACAGATGCCTTTTTAACACACAGGTTACGTTTTCAAAATATTGATTATAACTAACTTCATGAGACAAATATCTATGCATTCAAGGGCTTTGAAATATCTCACAGATTTTCAAGTATAACACTATAATCTGCCTTTCACCCTTTCAATCTTTTGTACAAGAGACTGTTGAGAACTTGTGGTGTAGATGAGTGTTCTGGATTCCAGTGCTGGTACTCCATGCACATGAAGAGTCATTGACCTGCCTTGCTTCAGTGTACTTTTGCTACTGCATTCTGCAAATGCTATTTTCATTTTAGTTAGTGGGAGGATGGTATTTACTACCTATAACAGAAACTTGCACTAGTGTACAAGACAGATTTTTCATTTTAAAACCGATAAAATACATTGCTAGTTTGAGTTTATGTACCTTAACATCCAGAATATATCTGCCCAATTAGAAAAACGCACTTATGACTCTTTAACTGTGTTCTAAATTAAAAACTGTTTATGGATGTCTAGCCGCATGCTTTATAAAGTCTAAGGTTTTTTTTTTTTTTAAAAAAAAGGATAAAAAAAATTAAAAAATACTCATTTTTTCCTTCAAAAACAGTTATTTAGAGCCAACAGAAACATTCATCTATGAAGGACTACTACATACCATTATCAAAGTATCTGACTGTTGAATTTCTTGACACACTGGGGTCAAAATTTGCCATTAAGGGTGCAATGTATTGTGTAGCTGTTAGCATTCGATGCACAACTTCTCCAGTATATATGAAACCTACAATAAAAAAAAAAAAAAAAAAAAAAAAAAGAAGAACATTTCATTAACTTCTGAAAATATTTAAAAGAATGGCAGGTTGAATTACACATTGCCAGAGCATTAAAGGTCAGCTAGGAGAAATCCCACCACCAATTCAATAGTGAATAAAGAGCTAAAATTTCAGAAAAATGTGACAGCTGCCAATAAAAAAACAAGATCAAAGATTAAAAAAATGGAACGATTAGTCCAAAAACTGAATTTTCATAGAGACATGAAACCAGAGCACACTCAAGGAAGAGCAATTCCGTTTACAGACAAAATGCACATATGTGGTGCTATCAAAATGAGCCGTTTACCACTATGCACATTTCAGAGTGTTTTCTATCCCTTCCAAAAATCTGCAATCTGTTTTGCTATTGCAAGTTATTACTTCTTCAAAAGTTAGTATAATCCTTCTTCATATTTCTAATGACAGAGTAAGAGACTATTTCAGCCAAGAAGAGGAGACAATCTTTAAAAAAAGAAAAAGTCATATGAACAGTGGAACAGATAGGATTTTTCATGATTATAAGCCAAGCAGCATTTCTGCCACACTCTCTTCAGTGTCAGGTCTCACTAGTTTACCCTATTCATCCCTGAATACACAGTACTCACATCAATGGTGGGCTGCTTTCATCAGAAGTGCTCACCCAAAACCTCTTACTGGTTTGGATCTAGAGTTCTTGTTCGAAGTAGAACAGTTATCTACAGTGAACACAGTAATGCTGCAGTCTCTTCAAAGCAAAACCTTGTGTATTTTAATGGCATTTCAAACAATAAATGGTCTACAAATAAACATGTATTGTTTAGGTTTGCCAACTCCAATTAATGGAACTATCTTCTTTAGATGCCTCACTCTAAAGCTTGACTTAAAAACTCCCATTGCCTAGAGTAAGTCTTTTCTTCATTTTTATTTTAGCCTTCACCCTGCTGGTCAAAACTGAAAAAGTTTAAGTTGATTTGAGCTACAAGTAGATCTTCAAAACTAAGGTTTGCATAGAATCATAGAATAGTTAGGATTGGAAAGGACCTTAAGATCATCTAGTTCCAACCCCCCTGCCATGGGCAGGGA
>JAOEHX010071964.1:21512-49370 GCA_025448015.1 Bolborhynchus lineola | reverse complement strand
CATAGCCTTGGGTGATATGGTTTAGTGGGAAGTGTCCCTGCCCATGGCAGGGGGGTTGGAACTAGATGATCTTAAGGCCCTTTCCAACCCTAACTGTTCTATGATTCTGTGATTCTATGAACTGTCAACACAAAGACGTTTCAGCGACAAAATCCCAATATTGTCTAACCTGCATATGTCTATATGAAAAACATGTGCATGACTTTAAAAAGTGACTTTATGTGTTATTACTTCTTACAACGATGGTGTGGGCTCAGTACATTCCCCGAAATGCTTTTCATTGCAGAGGATATCTATAATTTAATTATTTTTTTTCATTTCACAATAATGTGCTATTTTTTCATTTTGGTTGAGAATCACTTACTTACATCAATAATAAGAACACTGAATTTGAATTCCCAGAGTTGTTTACTGCAATGGCAGAAATCCCCTGAATGCAATTATCTTGGATGAGGATTTTCATGTCCCTCATTCGGAGCCTTCCTAACACAATGTGCTTTGCCCTTAGTTGACTGAGACGGCCTGAGTTTCAGAGAATAGGGCTTCAACACTTCCTGAAAGTGTGACAGCTTCAAAGTATGTCCAATGAGACCCCAGAACCACCAGTCATTTTGGAAAAATGTTGTTGCTGTTTCTCTGATCCATTGTCTTTTTCAGAATGGCACAACAGTGTTTGCTGTGCACAATTCCCAACAAACTGATTGATGTGGAAGGCAAGCCAGGAAAATCTCTGGTCCACCCCATTTTGTGTGTCCATGGTCCAAAATGTTCAATAACTGCCCAGATGGGGGATATATTTTTTCCTCTCTGTTCCTGTACATACTCCTTCTGCAATTTGCATTATTATTGGGTAGTTCGCCTGCTATTGACTTCATTCTATGGCTTGTAACCCTTTACATAGTCTCCTACCTACCATGTCGCTCTAGAAATGCCACCAGTGAATTCTTAGCATGAAATGTTCCTGTAAGCAGGAACAAAGTGAGCAAACGGATCTTTTGATTAATCATTGCTACAAATACACACACCTTATTTTATCATTCAAATGAAATCTTCAAGCAGTCAAAATGCTTGCATGTTGCCCTGTGCTGTAATGACATCTGTATTATATTCTCCTCTCATTGCAGTATTGTATAACCATCATCATTACAGCTTACATCTTCATTCCTTCTTAGGTTAGATGACCAACACTGAGATTAGCAACAGTTTTTAAAAGTTGTCCACATTCTGGTAATTTATCACATGCACATTACACAAATAAATAAATAATACACACTTATATATCAACTTAATTGCTGCACATCTGAGTACCTGATTTCACATAATGAATACCTCAAGGAAGCCTAAACCCCAATAGATATTAATTACCACGTCTAAACCAGAGGCCCCCCTTTTCTCCTGAACATGCTACATTCAGTGTGCTATTAGATTTATACTGCTTCTCATCACCATGTTGCCTAAACACTTTTTTTGCTCAAACAATAGCAAGAATGAAATCCCTAAAAGAAAGGGGTTTTGTTGGGTTTTTTTCATTTGTTTGTTTGTTTTTCGAGAGAGAGGAAAAGGTAGCATATTTTGGAGTAAGGCCCAAAGAAAATTACCCTTGTAGCCTTTACTTATATTGTTTTATTTATATTGGTTTAGTGTCAAGGGATAAAAGCATTGCAAATGTTATCTTTGGAGCAAAATGTCCTTCTGCTCAGTTATACTTCTAGATAACTTTCATAACTCTTACTTTACACAAGCATAACTGAGAGCTGATGAGTTTTTTCTGGTAGTGGGTTTGTGCCATCACCAAGAGCTGGGTTCCTCAAGAGCAGACCCTCCTCCCTGGGTTGGCCTGCACCAACAGCACAGGTACTAACACTTCCTCCCAGGGTGAAAGTCTAGCTTATACAGGGCCACCCCCCATTTCTGAGGAATTTTGTATGATTTAGGACCACTACAAATTTCTGGTCATGATCACAGTAAGTCTGAAGAGGATGCAGTCTTCCAGCCTGAAGGTGCATTAGATGTAATAGCCTGGCTTGTGTTTTGCCTTGTAAAAACGACACCATTATATTAAGTCACTAGTAATTGCTAAACTGCTACACTTCAGCAAATTTCCATGAAAGATATACAAGTCCCTGGAGATGTTCTGGCAAAGGAGTGTTAAGTGCAGCATCCTTATT
Organism: Bolborhynchus lineola; assembly: GCA_025448015.1. Classification (NCBI taxonomy): domain Eukaryota; kingdom Metazoa; phylum Chordata; class Aves; order Psittaciformes; family Psittacidae; genus Bolborhynchus; species Bolborhynchus lineola. Next base: position 47,202 of record JAOEHX010071964.1, on the reverse strand, counting down.
TTTTAAGTAGGTGATTCTTTGCTACATAAATGTCCCAGCCTGCTGCATGCACAAAGGTAAAATGACCCTCCGGAGACATTAACAGGCTTTTAACCTCCTCTGTGCCTTATTCACAGACAGGCAGCATCCTACCTCCCCACTCGAGCCCTGCTTTGCTTATTTGTGTTTATGGTACACAAGGCCATAGATAAACAAAGAGGAGTTTTAGACACTTTCTGTTCTTAGCTAAACCTTTTAGTTACACATTAGGGAACAGAAGTGTGGTAGGACCCTCTGTTTATTTGTGGTTCTTTTAAGTGATGTCCAGAGACCTACATTTCATGGTTGTTTGAAAGTTTATATAACAGTGGGAAGCTGTTAAACAGCAGTTTACCTTCCCTTTTTTTCTTTTTTCTTTTTTTTTTTCCATCATGTAAAGCTTTGAAATTAACACTCATTCTAACATATTATTTTAGTTATTACTCAACATTCCCCAGGTTTTCTTTTCACCTAGAATTTATGTTTCCTGTAAGTAATGATAAGTGCATTCTAGTCAACAAATTTAAAATCTATTTAGGAAATATGTGCTTTAAAATAGCTCTTGAAGCTTTCACAACTAATTGTTGTTCAGCTGTAAATAAAAAAAAAAAGAAATAAATTGTGATTGAAAAGAAAAATATGCATTCTTCACATTAGACCTATAAACAGGGCAAAAAGTACTTCCAAAAAGAAATCTTTTCCATTTATTTCCTTACATTCTATTGAGCAACATATAATTCAGTCTTTTAAATTAACTGGATAAGTTTTTTGAAATGTTCACAATGTTTTGCATGTCTCCCAGTTCCTAAAGATTTGACATGTTCAAACACCATTTGGATCTCTCTAACACTACCCTGTATTGAGCATATAAGCTTCTCTTTCGTGTCTAAAATCTCCTTTTTCTTTTTTTTTTTTTTTTTTTTTTTTTTTTTGCATAATTTTACCCTAAATCTGTTTCCCTAAGAGTCAATGATACTTCTACTTTGCTGTAGGATCCACTCCATTTACTGCTTTATACAGCTGCAGCTTCCTCCAACAGAGAACACTTCTTTCATTAGGGAAAAAAAAAAAAAAAATTAAAAAAAAAATCTGAATTAAATATATATTCTATTTACAAGCCTGGTCTTAATGCAGAGTCACTTTGGGATATTGGATATGTTGTTTTGCTTCAAATTATCTTAAATCTTCAAACTAAGAAAAATAAAACAACTTTAATGTAAATCATTTAGCATAGAAATTTGATTTTGACTAAAAAAAACTGTATAAAAACTGCCAAAATTTTAATGCAAAGTATGCATTATCGTGGCTCCATACATTAGTATGAAAGAAAATCCACTTTTTAATTATGATTTTAAGTGTTTGAAAGATAATTTTAACTTCAGCCCGAAAGACAAGCCAGTTTGGTTGTTTTAAAATTATTTGTGTCCAGGAATTTTTCTCTGAGAACACGGATGGAATTCATAGTAAAATAAATTTAATATAATTCCATCATTTTTTTGGAAAGCTCACACAACACAGTCATATCCCATTAATTCACAGTGATCACCAGAAGGCCAACTGAAAACTACAGAATAATACAAGCTAGAGCCAAAAAATATAACGGTTCACTACACAAGACCTCACTTATTTTAGGGTTGTTTTTTTTTTTTAAAAAAAAAAAAAAAGAACATATTGTCTTCCCTTGGTAACTTTGTGCAACAACTCTAATTTAAATGACCAGCTCTTATAAAAACAATTACCTTTTAGGGTTATGAATTCTCACGGTATAATGTTATGTGTTTATATTTTTTCCGGAACACTTCTGGATGCAGATCCATACTCTTCTACAAACATGTAGAATACTCTCTACTGCAAGTCAATGACTGAAACAAGATCTCTCTTCTAAAGTTGCTGAAAACTCCAGAGTTCCCAAAGATAAATTTGTCTTATTAGTAGTATTTGTCAACCTATTCCTTCTATTCTCTAACTCTTCTTAAAAGAAAACCTTGGTGAGTGGCAGAACTACAAATCCAATCGAACACTGTGAAAACTGGCCGTAATGAACTTTGCCATAGTGAAACTCCACTTAGGGTGCAGCAAAATGAAAATCACTGGGCATGTTTACACTTTTTGAATGTGCACACTGTATGTACAATGCCACTTCAAACAGGTGACTGACAAGTTTTTTAGAAGGGGAAAGAGTCACACTGAATGTCTTAATAAGAATAATAGGGATTTCTGAGGACTATCACCAGTACAACTCTCGATAGAAAGTAAGCAGAAGGGCCAACTGTAACTTTTGGGCATTTAACCTAAATTCATCTAGTAGTTAAAAGACAGATGTGGTGTGAAAGCTCTAATTCACAGTTAATAACTTCCCCCTCCTAAAACATATACAAACGGGTGGGGGGAGGAAGATTAAAAAGATATAAAGCCCTGTTTAGACTAACAAGTTGTTAAATTTCTCGAGCGAGGACAATTTTCTAAGTACAATCATTTCCTCCAACAAGGTAACTCATGTAAACACTATCAGGGTCATATTGTTTGTTCTGCACTGCCAGATGGGGGATATAAACCATGCAGAAACAATTTCAGATTTCCACCCCGACTAGTTCATCTTGAATATTTTCAGTGCGAATCTGGAAGTCAGAAGTTTACATAATGGTTATAACTTAGGGAGAAATCCTGCTGCCAAGAAAGTCACACTCAGGCAAACAAACTGTCTTCTTCCTAACATGTTTTAGGTGTTGCTTATCAAACACATTTTCAGCTGTAGGTGGAAAAACAGCTTAAATTCCTCATCTCTTTGCTGGATTACTGTTTTTCCATAGTAGGCTGTGCAGTCAAAGCACGTTCAGCCTGTTAGGAGCTGTCGCCTCTCCGCACAGTCCCCATCCGCGTCCCCGAGTCCGTAAACCCGGCAAGGGGAGGCTTGCGACAGCCTACAGCTCCCCCCTGGGGGCAACGGTAAGCCCACAGCCTCGCGAAAACCTGCAAGGGGCTCTGAACCCCATCCACCGTACAGTGAGAAACTGCACCGAGCAAAAAAAAACACCACCCTCCCCCTCCACACACACACACACCCCGAGTCTCTGGCACCGCAGATATTCACTACCAGGCAGCCTGAAGGGGGATCGGGTCCTGCACCCCTGAACTCCACCCTTTGGTACAGGACACTGTTTAGCACATTTCATCTTCCTGAGCTTCTTCAGAGCACAGCTTTTGCTGGGTTTTACAGTCATCACAAAACATAAGCCTTAAAACCAGTATTATCTTACAAAACCTCAATATCATGCCAGTTCTTATTAGAATCGACGGTTGCTGTGGTTAAAAGGAAAATAAAAATCACGGTGTAGCTGTAGAGTAGATACCAAGTATCCGAGTGAGGTTTATATAAAGGCAACTCTCAAGGCACAGCCAGATGGAGTAGGCAAAAGGTAAAGTTAACACATTCTTTCCAATTGGCTTGGCTGAATGATAAAGCCAGTGGAGTGCTCACTTTTATTCAGCAATCATTTTAATTTAAAATTCTTCATGCACCAGTTATGTAATTGAAATTCCTGGTTATTGCATGTATAAGGGTAAATTGTGCCCTCTGATACATGCACGACTTCAGCTTTCCTTTAGGATCATCTGGGTTAATGTACATACGTGTCAGGACAGAGTTTAATATTATTTCTGCAGAACACTGAGTAACGTAAGGTTAAACAAGCCGTTTTCATTTAATGCTAACCGTGTTTAAGAAAAAATGTCAGAGTTCAGTTTTGCTGGCTCATGATGTAAATCAGGAATCACCACAGCCGGACGCGTATCCTGATCCTATACCAAATTTGTGTTAGGATTACACCACTGAAATAAATCAATGAAAATTACCAGGAATCCATCCACTGACATATAAGCAGTTTATAAACATTTCAGGAACAGGGAAATCGTGCTATGCAGGTGAGTAAATTTATTCATGTGGTTTAACTACTTGCTACAGTTGCTTTTTTGCTGTTGCTGCTGCTGCTGCTGCTGCTGAAGTATTTTCAGCTGAAAACTGCTTTTCTTTTCAAAGGAAAGTTTTGCAGGAAATGCCTCTTTTCCTTTCCTTTTTAGTTTCTGTTTCTTTCATTTTTCTTTTCATTTTCATTCATTTTTCCTTTCCTTTCCTTTCCTTTTACTCTTCTCTCTCTTTTATTCTTTTTTCTCTCTCCTTCCCCCTCACCCCATTTTCTTTTTCTTTTCCTGTCCTCTGTCCTTGCCTTCCTTGGCATACACCTAAAGAATGTATGAATTAAAAAAGTCCTCACACTTGCTTTCCAAAATTTTCTAGCCAGATGACAGGTTGTGATCTTTTAGTGACAATTCCATTATTTTTATTCTTAATGGGAAGGGAAAATAATGTTTCCCAGTTAACTCATTTACCTACAGAAACAGACAAGCTTTTGAGGAGGCAGAAGAGCAGATCGAGCTCGGGAGCTGCAGCTGCCAGTCTCACCCCTATTCATCTATGGCACATTTGGCTGCGTTGTGCCAGATGGCAAGATCTGTGTAAGCACCAAAATTATCCCCTATGCCACAGGACTTCGAATATTAAAAACACACGTTAGGAACATACGTATTTTAGACGAGTTTCTCAGGTTCACGATCTATACATTGCTGGAAGTGTTTTAGGCTTTTGCTGGGCTGGGGACTACAGCGATGCCCCACGCTGTGCTGCCCCGCATAGACGAGCATTTCGGGGGGCTCAGGGGAACCAGGGGTGCCGAGGGGTGCCGAGGGGGTCAGGGGTACGGAGTAGGGGGAATCGCAGCCGGGGACGCGGCTGAGTCGTAGCGGCTTCTCCGCCGCGGGCTCCGGGCTCCTCCGTGGCAGCAGCCTTGAAGCGGCAGCTTTGCAATTGGGGAACGTTTGCTCCTTCGAGCTGGCGGCTGCGACCGAAGAGTGTGACCTCCGGGAGGCTCCGCGGCGGTGCTGTGCTGTGCCGTGCCGTGCCGTGCCGTGCCGTGCGGTGCACCGCTTCTCGGCGCAGCCCCAGGGCCGGCGGACAGCCGGGACAGGAGCCCAGCTGCCTCCGGCGGCCTTGACCACCCCTCCCCTCCCGCTTCTTTCCCCTTCACAAGCTGTTAAATGGCGCCTCCTGCCTACGGGCGAAAGAAAATTGCCTGTGGAAGCTTTGCCTCTGAGTTTGTGAGCTCTGGCAGAGGCTGCAGCGGGAGAGCAGCGTTCTCTCCCCCTGGCAGGGGACACAGGATAGCTGGGGTGCTCCAAGGCAAAGGTCCGCACCTCTCTCCATGCCCCAGCACAGGCCAAGGTCTCTCTGCCCCGCTCCAGGCGTGTCCCAAGCTGCACACTAGAGCTCCTCTCTAGGCCGGTGTGAGGATATACAAGGCACCATCAGAACTCGCCAGCACTCTTTGCAGCAGACATCAACGGAGCAGACGAATTGCATCCCACAAGTGCTTGTTTCCCCCACTGTGTAGCTCGTGAACATTGCAGAAATCCAAAGCCCAACTGAGCCGCAAGGTGAGCTGAGCTGAGTCCTGTTTGCAGTCCCAAGCTGTAGCAGACGCTTGCTGCAGTGGCCTCGCTCCTCTTGGATCATCAGTTTCCTTTGCTTCCTGTCTGCCAACTTGCATGAATGGGAAAGCCCCACTCACACTTGACAGTGTTCAACCACCTATGTCACTGTCCTTGAGACAAGGTTTTGAGGCATAGCTCTATTTGCTGCTACAGTGCATAATGAAGCTCTCACATTATGGCAAGACATCATTTTGCATAGATATTGGCAGCTGCCAAAGTATAAAGGGAAACCCAGACAACACTTGTGTTGTTCCTACTTGTTCTGATTCTGTTGCACACATATTCAGTACCATATAAATTAAATCAGTTTAAGACAAGTGGCTTTTCAGAGCATAACAGGGTAGCCAGACTTCCTCAGAATATATGCGAAGTTATTTGTTAATATGCGTAAGGGAATCTGCCTTTATGTATAGCTACAATGATTTTTTTCACTACATATGAATGTGGCTCAACCAATACTCAGGCAAAATAGGACAGAAAATATTAAGCCTCCAGACTTTGGTCTGCCACAGTTAACTGTGAAAGTTCCTGATTTTCACACTATCAAATGATTTCTGTTTCAAGTAAATGTCTAATGCATCCAGTAAGCCTTATGTGAAGCATAAATATTGTAAATGTAATTAGGACTTCTGTAGACAATTTTAAACATAAGGCATAAGTTGCTCACCCATATTTCCTCACATAATTTCTCTTATATATGGGAATACATTCACTGGATGTGGAAATTATTCCAGTAACATTGGAAAGGACATACTTTAGTGCTCAAATCCAAATTTACTCCCCCTGAGCTTTCTGCCCGTCATATATAGAGTGCACCACCTGGACATTTCAGCCGTGAAGAAGATGACAGTACTTGAGCCTTTTCAAAACATCTCTGAACTATGTCAAGAAACAGCCCTGGTCCTGCTCAGCTGTGTTTTTCAGTCCTGTGAATGATATCTAGTTGGTCTATGAATGCTGATGAAATTGAAATGTGCAACTTATACCATAATTGCAGGCATTTGGATCGGCATATAAAATAACTGTTCTGAGAATATCTCTAGGACTCACACTCTGCAAAGCACTGTCATTCTTGCATAAACACAACTAACTCAAGGAAGAATGTATAAACTCTCCATTCACACACCTTTGCCCTTCTTCCTTTAGTAAAGGAAGAATCTCAGCTTAATGCAGTTATATCTTTGGTAACTACACATCTGCAGCCTTTCAAGAGACAGTTGTTCTCCCTCAAGCTCTTCTTTTAGGTCCTAAATAAGCACAGGCCATGGGATCAGTATTATCTAAATAGAAGCTTTCCTATCAAGGTGGAAAAGGGTATTTACCTAATTCCCAGCAATAATACTTCTACAGCCCATCTCTCATGCTAGGAACATCAAGCTCCTTCTGCAAGGATGTCTCTGAGTCACCACAACGCATGCTGAGCATTGGTCACATCCTGTTTCTAGGTTTCCTAAATGCTGTCAGAATTATCCAGGTGTGCAGTCATCTTGTACATAGGTATATGCATTCCAGATAACGTTTATCTCTCCCTGTTACTACTTTTTCATTCCTCTCTTTTTGTTCAGGGAAGTCCATTGCTGCAAAATAAAGCAAATAGGCTACAGGCTGACTGGCACTTTTAATGTATTTTTAAAGTATTTGCTGCTCACTTCACCAAAAACTGAAAAAGGGAAGATTTTCTGAGGTTTTGCTAAAATCTCAGAAGCATCCTATTTCTTTTTGCTTATGAGCCATTTTGTTTAATAAAAAAAAAAAAAAAAAAAAAAATTAATTTGAGAAACAGGTCACAGGAAAAATTACATTTCTTTTTTCTCTAATAGGGTATTTTCTTGCCACACTTTACACTTCAAGTGAGGTTTTTATTTTAATGTACCATTTTACACATAACCTATAATGGGGAACTTATTTTAATTGAAAAAGCAATATAGTATGTCTCACTTGCTGAAGGAGATCAAAGGAAATAATTTGTCTCAGCATTTTAGAAATGGAAATAAAATGGCAAAAAGGAGATTCCTTAATTCCGAGTGTGTAATATGACTGGTGAGAAAAGTAATGCTTTTCCTTGACATCTGCCTCTCCTTCCACAGTACAACACTGTCGTTGTTTCCATAGGGAATTAGGGCATTTTTTTAATTTCCATTTTAATACAGATTTTAAGGGCATACAGAAGAAGGGATAGGAGAAGTGATTCCCTGATTATTAGGCTATTTCTTGTGGAAAGCACCACTTTGAGGCTAACCCCTGTCCCCCCAGAAACTGGAATTTTCTCCAGTGAAAAATGACTTTTGTGAAGAAAAAAGTAGTAAAAAAAAAAGCAACCCTTCTTTCTAAACTCTAAACTGTCGTGTGAAATTGCTCAGTTTAGAAATGACTGTCTTGAGAAACACAAAGAGGTTTTGCAGCTGCACAGCCTCTGTAGTCTTAGCTGCAGGTGAGACTCTTGGCCAGCCTGTATTATCCCTTGTGTCACTGGCTTTCACTTGTGGAGTTGATGTGGCTGGTCCTTGCAGAAGTCATTGTGCAAAATCATTGGCAGCTCTCGTAATTATATTAAGGCAACATTCCAGTATGAAACTTACATGGTTTTATTCTGATACTTTTAATGAAAAACATGCTTGGTTGAAATACACTTGTAACTTTTTATCAGTTCAGAATGATGAGGATAAACTGCATTGATCTACAGAACCCATTCTTGTGAAGCTGGTGCTCCCAAGGACACTGTATCCCTGCCTGCTTACAAAAGCATGAGAGATTTTGAACATTTTCTTATTGTTAAAGGATTTAGATCTTGTCTTGCTACTAGAGTTAGTGATGGAAATAACTTCTTTGTTGACTAGTCAGGTTACTGATGGTTGTTTCCTGAGAGTGGGAAAACAGGGTTTCAGTGCAGTGTTGGTGCAACGGGTTCTGAGGGAACAGAGGAAGCCTTGCAGAGTTTCTTCTGATCTCAGACTACATTTTCAGTGAGAGAGAGTGGTTTTGCCATGAATTTCTGAGCATCCCACTTCAACGTTATTCACATTGTATTAGCCTCTAGAAATGCACCTGGAAAAATACTCAGAATTAGGCTTTAGTTAGGAAAGCACCAAGCTTCCAGGTAGGTGCTGAAATGTTTTTCAGAATTGGGTCCTTGCAGAGAAACCTATATATAGCTATATGGATTACATATATATATTTAGAGCTGGATGTTTAGTGTGTCTCATACTTTACACTAAATGCTAATTAACTTACACCTATATTTGGGAAACACATACAAATATGAACCATACAAAATTAGATGGTCTGACCTCTTGACAGGCTATTTCAAATAATATTAGCTGTTCATATTAATAGAAATCAAATGTAATAATTAATGATTCAGAGAAAATTGTGGAAAAATCAGAGTTACTCAGCACATTAGTGGGGAAAGAATAAAGCTCTAAGATGGGCAAATTGCATTTGATGAATGCCACAGGTGCAACACTTTTCAATACACCTTTGCTGGGCTAATAGCCATAAATGAGGCTCTGAGCTCTGTGAGGGGTGCCAGGCACTCTTCTAATAACAGTAATTCCAAAATAGTTGGTGAGTATGCGCTCAGAAATGAAAAGGAAAAATCAAAATACTGTCTCAGTCTTGTTGAAAGAAGCTTTTAACTTCTTTTAATTTCTAACAAAAAAGTCCACAAAAACAACCCAGAATTATACAACTTTTTGCTGTACAGCTTTTACCATTCCAGAAATGTGATGAATATATTTCAGAAAAACCCTTGGAGGACTATGGACTTTGAATCAAACCTGACATTGGGTCTCAGGGTAATAACTCAGTGAGTAAGGCCAGAAGTACAGGGGAGAATAAAGATCCTGCAGATCTTCACTGCAGAATGAACAGGTTTTGATGACATTTTTGTCTTACCTGTCTTCTCAAACCTGCCAATTTTCCCAGCTTCTCTTTCATATGAGCCAGCTCAGAAGTGAGCTTTAGAGGAGGCTGGAAAGAAGAGGAGGATCACAGAGTTAGTTCTGTGACTCGCAAAGGGGTTTAAATGCATCAGGAGCACTTGTCCGTCATCAGCAATGATGTGGCACTTGGGAATACTTACACCCAACTAAATATACAACCTGTGCTGTCTACATACTTGGCTTTAACAGCGAACTTTGAGGTATTGCCTACCCCATATGTAGGAATTTACAGCCAGGTTTTGCAGTTCAAACATTCCTAGCTGAAATATTTATGTTTGGCCATTGTACCACAGCTAATTTATTGGAATCTGTTGCAAAGGTGTTAAAGAACCATGGAGGATAGCAACATGCTTCACCTAGCAATAGGTTAAATAACTTGGATGCTTTTGGATATTGTGGATGATTACATTTCTTCTTCTGATAGCTAGTAATTTAAATTGATGGGCATAAAGTATTTATTCTGCTAGTGAAGGTAAACTTTGATCTAGCTGAAAGTAGTATTGTCATCTATTTGAAACAGAAAAAGGGATGAACAGCTGGGGATTGATGCATTAGGAACGTGTGGCTGTTGCTGTGCTTCAGGTGTGGGTGCAGTACAGGGCTCCCCAGGCTTACTTTGCAGCAAAGTGAGGAAAAGCTATTATTTTGAACATCTCTTCTGACTTTCTGCCTACTCCAGGCTTCTGAGTTTCATGTGATCATTCTTTCAGCAGGCCCATGACTTCCCATGGTATTAAAGCATCACTCCAGACTACCTAGCTCCCGTTATGATACTCATCTGGAGAATGCTGCTGCTCCCAGTTTGTGCCAGTTGGGGTAATGAGTGTCTGTTGTGTGGGTAGTTACCTACAGAATCTGTGTAGGTACACCTTATTCACTTAACAGATTTTGCTTTCCCTGAATGCAGTCTTCTCTCTCTGACTGCTCTTGGGTGAAATTGTGGAGGAGCTTTTAAAAAGTATTCCTATTGTCCTTATCAAAATCAGCTTGTTTGGGAAAGCAACTACACCATATTCAGAAGACACTTTTTCAATGTTTTGTTTCTCCAGCTGCTTGAAAGCAGTGATTTACAAAGCCATAGTGGAATGGCAAATGTAGATAAAGAAACCAGCCTGCAGGCGCTTACCAGCTGCATTTAGCTGTAATATAAATGCCAATTAATGCACATATTGACAATTTGTTAGATCTTTAATACTTGTGTGAACAATAAACCAAAAAAATCAGATGGAACTTCATTAAAACACCTTTTCAGTCTAAAATAGATTAGTTCATCATTTGCATAGAGGAACTTTCCTTCACCAGCCTGGCTGTTCTCCAGGTTATGATTCAGGGGCCTTTGCAACTACACTGGGAGAACATTGAAAGCAGCTGTCAAGTGTGGAAGTCTCACAGGTGGAAGGTTTTGGCAGATGTTCCCCAATTTGCCCTTCTTTGCTGTCTCCTGTGATACAACATGCTTTCTGCAAAGGCGTGGCTGGTGTCTGGAGGAGAATGCATGTGCCACTCCAGAGCTGATCTTTCCGATAGGAGGCAATAGTCTTTCTGGCTATTTATCTGCAATAACTTCACTCACAGCCTTCTCCCAGTGCTTTTTCCTAGAGGGAGCACTGCTGATCCAGCAGCTTGAGAATGATGCAGGCTGTCTGGATTTAGGTTGCTGCAAGCTCCCTCAGACAAATACCTGTAATAGAACTGCCTAAATAGTTCAGTGCTTCCTGGTCATCTCAGCAGGTACTGCCCCAAATCAGAGCTACTTCCCTCCAAAGGCACAGGCTTACAAAGTGACCTGAGAGTGGTCTGTCTCTGCAGCAGTGTGGCTGCTGCTCTGTATGTTGCAACTTTGGTCAAGCAGGTAATTGGAGAAAACAACAAATGAGAAACCTGAATATTGTTCTCTGTGCTCTCAAAGGCATTTTCTGTGTAATCTGGAAGCTCTGAGCACATGGTTTGGTCTCATACAGAGGAGGGACAGGTAATGGAGATTACTAGAAAGAAAAGTGAGAGTACTGAATTAATTTGCTTAACTCAGATGGGCACATTGTCACATCAAGTTTCATTTCCAAGTTTTTAACCTCTCATTACACGTTTGAACATGGAACTTCTCTGCTTAAAAACTTGCTCTCTCCAAATCTGAAGGGTGAAGGGGAATATCAATTGTGAGTATCTCCCATGTCTGCTGTAATCATGTCTATTTAAAATGTGTGCTAAAATTAAGACATCAAACTCAGCCTGTGCAACAACGAGCGGCTAATGAGCTCATTGTATGGAGAAAGCAGATAGACACCTTATTTTCTTTAATCTGCTGACAGTTGCTGGGGCTTATTTGTACTTACCACATGCAATGGAGCGGACAAGTTGGCAGTATTTTGTGGCACGCCCTGCAGCACTTCATCCATGCTGTCAAATGTGGCATGAAACTGAGCCTCTAGTTTCAGCTGCAAGAAGGAATAGCAGCAGATATTCCTAAAAGAGGGGGTTATTTGTTCTTTGTTCTTGTCTTCTGAGGACTGTGGTCACCCCTGACAACTGAGCCTGTACACTGCATATGTTGTAGAAATGGTTTTCAGCTTGCTAACTCCAAAACCATCAGAAAGTATAGTTGAATTTGCTAGTTTAGAGATATGGGTTTAATTACAACCTAAGTGCATTACAGAAGTGAATGCAGGTTGATGTTGCAGAAGGAAGGTGCAATGGCAGATGGAGATGGTTCGACGCCCTTGCATGGTAGCTGTTTGATAGGAGGCATTTCAGGGATAGCTTTGGATTGTCACCAGTGTGTGCCGCACTGCTGGTAATACTCGGCCAGGTGGGCTCTGGTGGCATGGGTGCAGAGCTGGGTGCTACTTGAGGGAGCCAGTGAGCAGCCCGCTCTGTGCATGTGCCTGGGAAAGCTCCCGAACTCTGCTCGCTGTGGGATCAAAAGGAAATGCAATTGTTTTATCTGGAGACTGAGGAGAGGATGTGTGAGATTAAAGTGAAAAACATTGCCTTGAAGTCGTGCTTTCCTCGAAGATTTCCTTCACTTGCAGCTGAAGTTACTCCTTTCCTAGACCTGTGAGGAGTCTCAGAAATGGGGACCAACATCTGCCTTTGCAATACTGAGAAGGTTGAACCTGCTAAACCATGCAGTTGCTCTTAGGGGCAGGGCATAGGGACAGATGCCCTTTCCTCACTTGTAGTCACTGGCAGAAGAAACCTGATGGGGCTTTTTGAATGGTGTGCTGGTCCTGGGGACCCCAGCCACCAAAGAACCCTGTGTACCACCTGCCCTCAGGCACTCACTAGCCATGTGGGTATGGAGAGCTGTCAGATCACGCACAGCTTTCTTCTGCTGTCCCCTGTGGTGGGAGTTGCCATTACTTCTCAAAGGCTGATTTGGAAAAGTGATGTTTCATGGAAAAAGCAGAAGATTTGGGCATTTGCTTTACTTATTTATACATGACAAAGATAATTAGAAGTCACAACCTTGCATTTAATCTCTGAGGAGGTTAAAATCCAGTACACTAAGTTAGATTTTGTGAGAGTTGAATGTTCAAAAAATACAGCCAGTTCACAAAAAATTAACTGTGAGTTTGTATGAAACAGTTTTAGCAGGCAGTAGGCATCATGCGCATGTGTCTATTCTCTTACTTTGTTCAGTAACTAATCTGTTTTGGAGACAGCATGTATAACATGACTTCCTGTTTCCTCAACACATTAATGAGATTTATTGTTTGCAAAACTGGGCTGCAAAAGATTAAACCGCAAATGACTGTGATTTTCATGCTTCTTTTTTAAAGTTTGTATTTGGTACCGCAGTTCAACACCAAAGAAAAATTCTCAGTGTTATGCATTAATAAAAATTTCACATATTTGTATGAAAGAAATCAGTGAGTTAACAGTATTGCAATACTTTACTTATGAGAATATGGGTTTTAATTACAATACGCTAGTGTTTCATGATAGGATAATGGGAGCAGAGCATTTTCATGATCCCTACCTAGTCCTACAGTTAGGAATATCTTTCTTTGTTCTGCATTGTCATAAGAAAAATGACATGATTTTTTTTCTCTCTTAACACACATAATACCGTAATACCATACTGAGTCAACGAAAAACAGTTGTGATATGTTACCAATTATTTATGAAGGGAAACTTGGAGAAATGCTGTGAATGTAGTACGTTTCTGCCTTTCTCTACTTCCTGTATTTTCTAAAATAACATTATTAGCTTGGTTTGAAGATAAAACTCTCCTTTTCTGCTGCACAAACCTATGCACGCAGGTAGATTCACCTTTTCAATGGATAATGGAGGGCTTTCTAATCTAGCAAACAGCAGAAAATAAGCCAATGCCTGAAGCTCTGGCTTGTGAAAGTCAAACTTTAAGTAAGTATTTTTAGCACTTTTAAAGAACAAAGATAAGTACTGGTGTAGTTTCCTCAGGGAAGTGTTAGATTTTCCACAGAAGATATTCTTCCAATACAAAGAAATGTAATTACCAGTGTTGGACTTTATGTAGGAATTATAGCAAAACTGGAGAGATTCTCTATTATTATAGAATTATGCCTACAGTTATGCAAAGAGAGCAGGTGACAAATCACAGTGACTACTTTTTTTTTTTTGCACTCAAATCTATTAATTCATTCTAAGTACTCAAAACACCACAAAATCCTTGTGGTTTTTTGCCTGTGCATTCTTCTTTTGTTTGAGCTCTCTAAAGTTGCTACTTGGGCTTTTTGGATTTTCCAGGATGCAGTGGACTATATAGCATCCCCAGCAGAGCAGCAATCACCTGGGGAGTATTACAAGGCAGCTGTTCTTCAGCAGTCAGTGAGTCTTCTCTTTGGTTTACTACATAATGCTCCTGTTTTATATTCCATAGGAATAGGTCTACTTAAAGCTGAAAAACAGCTAGCTGTTTTACTTTAAAACAGTCTAAATGTCATTCTCTAATATATAATAATATTCTGTAATATATAATAATGCCATCCTCAAGTCCCTGACTTGCTGCATTAGTAGTGTCCAAGCAGAAGCAGGAAGGCAAGAGAGCCGGTGGTGGCTGCTTTGAGCTTGGAAAATAAAAACACAGCAGATCAAACAAGTGCTAGTTGAGCAATTAAAAAATGTAATGCCTGATTTGTCATCCTTCAGTTCATTAAACATCTCAGTGACTAATGGTGTATGTGAGATGGTAAATGGCTTTTTTATTATTTTTTTTTTCCCAGAAATTGACAATTTTATCAAGTGCATTAAAATAAGAAGGAATATGAGTCACTGATAAATAACTCCTAAAGATAAGCAAGAAATAAAGGATACAGTAACAGCTGAACACATAAATTGGCATAACACAACTGTAGCATTTGTCGTTTTCATTAAATACTGAATTTGGCTAGTCTTGTGCAATTGTGGAGAATTACTGGTTGTTCTTGAAAGATTGAAGGACTCTTAAATATTGCCTCATTGAGAGATAAGGTACACAGTAGAGGTACAAAAGCTGAGGTTGAATGCTCTGCAGTTGAATCTTTTCTCTACCATAAATAATCACCGTTCCCTAGGACAATTGCTGTCTCCACATCTGAATTACACCTGGGATCTGCTGCCTCTGTTGAGGACAGGGTAAGGTCACACCACTCTGTTTGTCCCAGTCCCAGGCCAGGTTGCCCTGCCATGCCCTGCCCACAGGATTTCTCCTGCTCTCCTGTGCTGGATGCCCTCTCATCCCTCCCCAGGCTCCTGCATAGGCTGTTATGGGGGAATGGAGACATTGGGCACAGAGAGAGTTGGTGGCAGCTGAGCTGTTTAGGAAAAGTGTGGGGGGGGGCTTTGGGGCTCACACCTAGGACTCTCTCCCCAGTTTTTCTAAGGGAAAATATCTTTTTTTTTTTTTTTTTCTCCTGGGATTGAAAGAAAAAAAAAACAACAAACAAACAAAACCCCAGGGGTTTTGGGTTTTGTTTGTTTGGTTTGTTGGTTGATTGAGTTTTTTGTGTGTGTTGTTTTTGTTGGGTTTTTGGGTTGTTTTTTTTTTTCAGCAAAAAATTTCAAAGGGACATTTAACAGTGAGGCAGGAAAAAATGAACCCTAAAATCCCAAATCTGTGACCAGTTCTATGAGTAGTCTGTTTTTTCACAAGGCCAGCTTGTATATTTTAAGAAATTTCAACAGGTATTTCAATAGATCGGTTCTTGGCTATGCATGATTCCTTTGTATGCCATTATTGTCCTTCCTCATATTCTTTTATAGAATATAACATCACCAATATCTGTAGCACCAGTCAGTGTATTGGCAGAGCCTTGGATTTCATGTGTGTGGAAATGTCAAATTCATAAAATGCCATGGTAAACTGGAATTCATAAATCAATCACAAAGAAGTTTTATTAAGCTCAGTGTTAAAGGAAGGCAAAAGCTTTAGAGGATCTGTAAATAATGTAAAATTAATTAGAAAATATTTGTAGGAGAAGCGATTAAAAGTCAGCAGTATTTCTTCACAACAGTCCAAACAGATTTGTAGAAAGCTGAGAAGACCATAATTTCTTTTTGTTTTAAGTCATCTAGAAAGCACCTAGTTCTGTTTGCAAGCAGCACTCTTCACTTGCCAGATACAGTAGTCTGGGATACTTGCTGCAAGACTGAAAGAGTTGTTCAAGAGGAAAGTAGTGTGATGTTATCTAGATAGCAGTGGCTGCAGAAGTAAATAATTTAATTCTCCTTTCATAGCACCTGCAGAGAGAATGATGATACAGAGATATGTAGAGCTCTGTAGCTCCCTGGCACTGAGACATGGAGGATCGTGATCAGAGACATGTATGTGCTTGGGGATCTGCCAAACTGTGTGAGCTGTACCCTATCCTCTGGGAAAACCCAGGTTACCATTTTCTTTTTGCAAGTCCCTGTTGGGTCTGTGGGAGTAGCAGGATCTCTCTGGTGCTGGTCTGTGTATGAGACTGCAGGGTTGCAGATGAGGTGTAGCTGCTTTGTGGTGCCAGATGTTTAAGTTACTTTTCTCTGCTTTGCTTTCCCCACCTAATGTCCTCAAGGCATTTGGATGAGTACCAATACCTCCTTTTAAGCTGTATCCTAGAGAAAGCTGTCTCAGTGGCCACACTAGTTCCCATGCTGAAGATTAATCAGGAGCTGCTGCCCTTGGGCTGGAGAGGACATTACTGAACAGATCATGCACAAATACAGCTGTGTGTTCGCGGTGCCTGGTCAGCTGCTCTCCATGCCACTTCTGTCCAGCTCTGGGTGAGCATCTGAATTTGGTCCTGTAAAGGTCTCTTTCTATGCAACATATTTAATTTAGAGTAATACATTATGATGATTTTTTCAGTTGTTGGTGTATGGGTAAAGCCTGATAATATAAAAAAGTAGTTAAAATGATTCAAGTGGTTCACACTGCAAGATGTACCAGATGCCACAGTCCTGCCCTTGAAAGAGACAGTCTTGCTGACCTGATATTCTGGGTCTCTTACATCTGAGTTACACGGTTCAGTTTTATTGCACATAGGGTGTTAGGTTAGGGTCAGGTTGTTATCTTGGCCACGTCATTTGCCTTCAGTTACACAAAAGTGAGCAGGCCCAAGAAATTTTCTCCTGATACTATTCTGTATTTTAAGGCATTCCAGTGTGAGCAGCTCTGAATGTAGCAGTGACCTCTTTACTGCTTTCAAAATGAAAGATCTCTCAAGCCATAGAGGTTTGAAAAAAAAAATAAAAGTACAGAGCTGAAATGAAATTCCCTAAGCACAGCCAGCGTCTCCTGTGCTCCTTTGCACTGTTTTCCATTTTGGGAACAAAATAAAAAGTGTGTCTTGGCTGTGTATAATTAATGTCATGGAACTGTGATCCTGGCATGACACAAGCTGTATCACTGAGAGCAGAAGGTAAGAAGAAATCATGATTGCTCAGCAATTTACACGGGAGGATGAAGGGGAAAGGCATTTTAAATTAATGGTTCTAAGGCCTTGATGTTGCCCTGCCACATTTCATAAATCTTTTCTGAGCAGTATCTCCTGTGAAAGGGACTTCACAGTTGCTTAGGGAATACCAAACAGGTACCTTTTTTTCAGAAGGAAACCGTTTTTACATTTTACTTCAAAATGCACCCCATGGAAGGCAGTAGTGTTTCAACCTACACAGTAGCACTAGATGTCCACTGACTGCAAAGAAGAGTCCTTCTCAAAGACATTTCTCTTTGAAACAATGCCCGTCCCCTTTGATAAAAGCTTGAGCTCCCCCCACCATACTTGAGTGCCACAGCAGAGAGCTGTCTGAAGACTGGTCTTACTCCAGCAAGGCAGAAATGTCCCATTCATCTCACAGCCCAGCTGCAAGCTCAGACCCCAGCATGCCGCCACCTTCAGTACATGGGTGGCTCTGCCTTTGAGAGAGCTCTGTAGCTCTGTGTGCACTGTAAAATTAGTTCATACAAGCACCACAGCACTTTTCAACCTTTCTTTAAAACATCTGGGGAACAGGTTTAGCTACTTCTAAAGCTTTGGGAACATAGCAGGGGTGGGAAAACCCAGTGCACGTGGTACTTACAGTACTGAACTTTCATTTGGGGTGTTTCAGCAGCAGCACTGTGGCAGCAGGCAGTGTTTCTCGCTGTCAGTTGCCCTGTTACAAGGCTTTCTGCATCTTTTGGCAGAGCTGGCAACGCATCTTACAGCACTGCATCTGTCATAGGTAACCTCACATGTTGTATAGGTTCCTCTCAGATTTTAGTAATGGAGCCGATGTGTTTTCATGTGAACTCTTTGCATTAACTGGCATTTACAACATAGTAGTTAGTGCATAGCCAAGGAAGGATAGATGTCCTGCTTAATCTAGTCAGTAGCTGGTTTTGTTCCTTATAGTACCACTTCCAATGCACAAAAAGCTTTTACCTCACATTGCCTGCTCTTGGGTACTAAAAACACTTGAGTGATATAGCACAAGTGACTCCCTTATGACAGTTATTTCCCCAAAATAATTCCTTATGCCTCCCTCATGATTGTCATTTGCTACAAAATCATTTCCACTATAATCCATACAGTACCACTAATGCATTTTGTGACTAAAAGCCACCACTGCTTAGCACTGGAATCCTAAAAAGATTGCATACAAAAAAAAAAAACCCAGGAAAAAATTGCTCCGTGTGTCCACAGGCAAAGTCACAGGGAAGGAATTGGAAGAGGAAGGCAAGATTTCCTTGAGCTGTCAGGGCAGCTAGAAGC
Organism: Bolborhynchus lineola; assembly: GCA_025448015.1. Lineage (NCBI taxonomy): Eukaryota > Metazoa > Chordata > Aves > Psittaciformes > Psittacidae > Bolborhynchus > Bolborhynchus lineola. Next base: position 28,502 of record JAOEHX010071964.1, on the reverse strand, counting down.
TGTTAGAGGGTCACAGTGCAAGGGCAAGGTGCCTCCTCTGTGCCCTGATGGACACAGCCAGCCACAGCAATAGCAGCTCCTCAGAGTTTTCTGTGGGAGGAGCAAGATCATGTCCAGGGAGCAGAGGGGAGAGGATGCTGTGAGGTTTGACTAGCCCTTTACAGCACACTTACGGGAGAGCACAGCCCCAAGTATTGGTCAGTGCTGCCTCTGTTCATGCCCAGCAGCTCCATTTTACCTTCCCAACCTGCAAGCTGGGGGGCTGGTGTGGCCACCATACTAGTACTGCCCCAGCTAGCTCTACAGTTTCGTGTAAGTGATGTGGTAAGCTGAGCTTCTCATCTTTTAATCAATAGGCACACAGAAGGTGCTGAGTTCAACTTTTTAAGGGGCACAGATGCAGGCATCATTCAAGGAAGTGCCATTTAAGAAATATACTGACAATCCCGCTTGTCCCAACTTCCATTTGTTTCACACAGTCCTAGAGTTTGTTATGTTAAGAAAGGTATCATGCTGTAGAGACAGAAGTGTAGTGTGCTGGGCATATGACAGACTCTTTCTGTCCCAGAGAGCTTGAAAATATGACTTAGGAAGAAAAATGGAATGAATAAAGCTTTAGCTTAAGAAAGAAAGGGGACACGTTAAAATTCCATAGGAAAACTACAGAAAAAGCTTTCATAATCAGGGCAAGGAATAATATGGTGTCCACGTTAATAGATAGACAAGAACTAAAATTGCACTATGACTGGAATTAATTACTAGAAAAATCCTTATAATGGTAAGAATGTAGTCATTTTGGAAGTTGGGAAAGTTGTGGAGTCTCCATCTCTGGCAGTTGTTAGTAACATGTTACCAGGCTGGGCTGGACTTGTGTAAGTGTTGATCCTGCCTTGAAATGGGGGGACAGGTCACATGGCCTCTTTAGGTTCCTTAAAGCACTCCAAATGTGTTTGCAGGTACAACAGAACAAGTATTGATTCTCGCTTTATTTAATTGCAGATAAATAAAGTGTTTGTTGAATGGTGACCAATTCATTCAGTGAATGTTTAATGCATTATATTTGGTTGAATCTACACATTATTTAGTGTCCCCCATTTCTGTTCTTGTCAGACAGCTTTCAGCAATGACTAGGAATCTTCCTGCATTTCAGCAGAGAGCATAATAACAGTTTTAAGTAGAATGATCTGTTACTTGGGTAATATACTCATCACAGGTGGAAATTAGAAAGCTTATTTGAGAAATGTGAAGGGCATTAAAATAAAATGAGCTCCCAGATGTGATCTGGGCTACATGTAAAAAAAAAACCTTTCTGAAAAAGAATTTACAAAGATGTATGTACTGTACAAGTTTGGAATGTATAGCATGACTTTTACAAACGTGATATCAGCAAGGCTAATTTCATATGACTGATTGGGAAGGCTCTTATGCCTGGAGAAGAAAAAAAAAAGCAAAAAACCTAGTTCAAGTAATCTCAGGAATTTTCTGCTTAAGTACAAGGGACATTTTGAACCTTTGTTGTCTCTAGTAAAAACTATGACAGCAGCTAAAATTAAGCACTATGCAAACACAACGTAATTCACTGGTGTAAGAAGGAGTTTCACTGCAGCATGGTTGTTGCAAATTGGGATTCTGATCTGCTACCCAAATAACTCTCTGTGCTTTGAAGTGCTGTCCCATAATGTAAAAATCAAATAGATCCAGGGGGGATCACTGCCTCTTCCTGAAGCTTAATAAAAATGGTTTTAGCAATAAAAGGTCTACAAGGCTGTATTGTAAGGCTTTAAGATCTGCACTGAATATGTATATGTAGGCTTTTCCATCAGTGCAGAGTTAAGATTTAAAAATAACCCTTTTTTTGAAGAATTGAAATGGAACATGATTTGGGGATTGTAAAAATGTGGAGGAAGAAACATCTAATGGGAAATACTGTCCAAAATCATAAGCATTTTGCTGAGAAAAGGTGAATGTGCTGAGACTATCATGCAGTGATGGTTTTAACTTGTGACGGCCTTTTTGCAAAGGGAAATGTTTAACAGAATCATAGTGAAGCTGCTGAAAAGGCAATATGAATATTGCTCCAGAAGTTGCCTTTGAAAGCCAAATCCAAATGAGGATGCAGTCTTGGCCACTCTAGTTCCAGCTCTTCCTTCCCTGTCCAACACTGGTTTTGCTGTGCTGTGTTAGCTGTGCCCAGATACAGGGGCGTTTCTGACTGTGTAAGTCTAGTGAGTAGGGCTCGCAAAGCCGTGTGACCACAGTCATGTCTAGCTGACTTTGAGAATGAACTCTGAAACTCCACTATGGTGTATAGCAACTGGCTCAGTGTAGAGGTGAGGGCAAATATTCCTCACAGGTACTGGAATGAAACAGAGGCAGTTGTTTTAAAAAGTGTGACCTCCAAGGTATGCTGTAACATTCTGAGGAATTTTATCTGCCATTTGTGATTTCAAGAAGCTATTTTATTTGTTGATGAACTGCAGTTTCTGTGAGAAAGATAAAAGGGATCTCAAAAAATTACCATAAAATGTATCTGTATGGGAAAATGGAATCTGACATTTGCACTTTATTAGCAATTAGGAGACTAGATTGAGTCTTTAGATCTACCACTGTATTATGTAAGAACCTGGTAATGGTTGATTTTACTTTCAGTAGACTGGAGACAAAGGAGTTCCTGTCCTCTCATTCTTAGTTGGCTTTCTTTACTTCCTCTGCTAAAGATGTTTCTTAACTAATTACGAGTACTAGAAGAGAAGCTCTTAGCATCACCACTGTGATAAACTAATTTATAAGAATAATAGATCAGATGCTTCCTAGCTTCCATAAAATGAGTTAGTATGTCTAACATGAAAAATAATAATGCTGAAAGGCAAGCCTGCAAAAAGAGCTGGCTGAATAATTCATACTTAAATTGAATCTGATAAATTTAGCTCCTTTTCTCCGTTGACAGAAAGCCTATATACAGTTGACTGTTTCTGCAGATTTGTTCTGTTATTCTATGATTCATGTGCTCGACAGATCTCTTTTGGAGCATTGTCTGTATCGTTTAATGTGACTGGTTGTGTAAGCTGCACAGTGTTTTTTCTTTCTTGATGGTGCAGTGCTAATGCTAACAACCAGGACTCTGATACTAATGTTTATGGAAAACAGACATAAAATTCTCTTTCTATAAATATTTGAGCACAAAAACTTAGCACTTGCTTTACATGAATATTGATAATAGTAAAATATGGTGTTACAAGTTTTCCAGATGTTCATGGAAAGTTAAAGTCGCAGGCAGACTGCTTGCAAGTGTGACTGGACATTCATGCTGGTTTTCCCTGGTTTAAGAACTATGACACAGTTCTAAGCCATGCAGTTGTCAAGAGGATACTTTTATTCTTTCCCCACCCTAATTCATGTTTCTTGTATGTGAACCCTGACATGGATTTAGAAATGGGAGATGACCTTACCAGTACTGATGGTGTGAGGTGTGTTCTAAGAACACTTAGAATACTACAGCATTAGTTTAGATCCTTAGGAGAGCTGCATGATGTCCTTTGATGGCAGCCTTGCTGGCATGCATGCTCCCAACATGACCCTGCTGTCAGGTCAGCAGGGAGGACAAAACCCTAAAACTTTATTGATTTTTCAAAGTAACCACTGGAGTACCTGCAGTGAGTCACTGGAAAGCACATGTGTCTGAGTTCACTCTGTCTGTCAGAGTGCCAGGAAGCCCAGCTAAGCTGTTTTAAAAATACCACTATAGAAGCAGAGTTTCCTAAGTCCCCAAATAGCAAAGCAATTTCAGAAATACAGCAAGATAAACAAAGAGAAAAATATGAAAGCAAAACAGTAAGTGCAGGCTGGGTATTCTCTTGAAACATCAAGTGTTAATCACAGACTGCAGCAAGGAATGGAGAACATGGAAAAATTACCGAGTAGTGACATTCTGTAATTGTGAATAATATGGTGAATACCAATAGTCTTCATGATACTCAGAAACTGTAGAAACACTATCTGAGTGATAACAAGAAAACAAGAAAAACTCTTTTCTTGTGAAAAAGAGTTCTTTCCCTCTTGTACTCAGCTTCTACATGAGAAGGCTGATGGTGGAACAGAAGATGTCTTTTGTGTTTGTAGTTTAGCTCCTGTGTTGCCAAAATCATGGAGTATCACAGTCCAGACTCATCTGAGTATCTCAGCCTGATTTCATGTGCAGGATTCTTTCCGCAAGTCTCCCTTCTCATCAGTGCACCCAAGGACCAGCGCTTCAGCTGCTTTAACTGCCCCTTCCACTCGTGCCCTCACCCACAAACAGACAATGCTTAAAGCTTGAACTGGTGCTTCCTGGCATCACAAGGGGAACTGGCTTCCCTACACGGGTCTGGTTTGATTGGCTTCCAGAGCTGGAGCACAATCCTTCTAGATAATGAAGCTAGAGCACATTTGTTCATGAGCAGTATTTCCTCATAAACACTTAAAGAAAAAAAAAAATTGACTCTATCTGCTTAAAAAAAAAAAAAAAAAAAAGCTTTTTTTCTGTTTGGACCTGTGTTACTGGATCAATGAGTTTTTTGAGAGGTTGTTTGTGGAAACAGAATTAGAAGGTGGAGGAGCTGACATTTCAAGGATGTCTTTGATACACAGAAGAAATCGAGTATAAATACATTTTGGATTCATGAATTTGTATGTTTGTACTGAGATATCCTTCTGTTTGAAATACAAGGACTGCAGCTATATGCATCATTTGCTGAAATACAAGATACACTTCCTGCTGGTGAAGAGCAGGCGCTTCTTCCTGGAAAAACATCTGCGGCTTTAGTATGTCCAGAATTATTTCTAATATTCTGCCTTCAGGTTCTTGTGCAAAAGCAGTATGTATTTAAATTAGCATTTTATTTTAAAGAAATAATTCCCTGTTAATAATGACAAGGTTACCAGTTCCCTTCTCCAGTTACAGAAATTCTTCCACAGTCAAGCTAGGAGCTTTCATCGTTGATATTAATGCATCAATCTAATTGTAACAACCTAAGACAAATGGACAAAAGAAATGGATTTAATTCTGCCCTGCTTCACAGTCACAAGAATATTTCTTTCCAGTTCACATTTTTGCATTGCAGGTCATATATCTCATAAAATTTCAAAATAAAGCCGTCTTATTGCTAGTTAGCTCTCTGCAGTGCCATCAAATTCATTTTCCACTATGACAGTATTACAAATATTCCATTTTGTTGCTAGCACTGAACATCTTTATGAAGTCTTTGTCAACTTGTTATTACAGTAACATGTGGCTTATAACCAGATGGTTTTTATATTAATTTTTAACATGTTTAAATATCAAGTTGCCTTTTCTTTGCCCTATGCAATAAACCACTAAATGTGCAGGAGAAGGTTAATGTAATAGGCAAAATAAATCAATTTCAAGTTTCAACTAATAGCCTTAATAGTTAGACACATCTCATCAAAGTTTTCTGTTTGAGGTTAATTTGACAGTGGGCCTGACATCAAGAAACAATTACTAGCTTTTAAGTGGTTCTTGTCTTTATCTCCTATTTTAAGACACATCAGATGAAAATTAGAAGAAACAAGGGAGATGAAATGTTATGTTTAACATTAAACTCCTGGGCATGTAAGTTCATTTTACTTGCATATTTTGTGAGGTCAATGAAATGCAAGGGCTAGGACCTGACCTCTTTGCATTGTATTTTGTAATTACAGCTCATAGGAATTCATGTTATTGTTTAGAGCAGGGATGCTGTCAAATGTCTGTGTGAGTGAGCTTCTTTGTACTTGTTCTAATGATTTTACTAAAGGCATAGCTGCCAGCTCTTATACTCCTGGCTGGAGACTCAAAGCAAGGAGCTTGCCTAAAGTGAGATACAATGATATTACATCTCTGGCTCCATTAAGAAGCTTGCTACTAGTTGATGCTTCCTCCTGATGAGCAAGGTCACCTGGTGGGCTGCAGTCCATGGATGCAGAGAAGATTAATTAATTCAAAAATTAAGAAGACGAATATGTAAGAGGTATTGATTTTACCCTGAGACTTGTGCTCTTCAGACTAAGTCAGGTGAAAGTCCCTGGTCCTACTGCTAGGTGTCCTCAGTTTAATGGCTTTCCAAATTAGCATTAAATTTCTGCTAAAATGGATTTTGGAAGCTGAATAATGCTGAATAAATAGAAACATACACAAAGCTATTTCAGGATCCCTGGACTGGCATGCCTTCACTCAAATGATAAGCATCTAGCTGTGGCTGTGAAGCTAGGTACATCAAAATGTCCTTGCCTTAAATTCAAACTAAGATAATCCAAATATTTAATTAAAAAACTCAAAAGCCTTGCCTCAGTTTATCGACTAGTTGTGTGCTGTATCATATCACTTGCCATATTCTATGTAGGCAGCAAATTTATCCATTTCACAAGAGCAGCAGATTAGAACTTTACTTCAATCCCTGTATTTGGATGAACAGTCCATAAAGAATTGTTCTTAGAATGTGCGCATTTTCTGGCGTTAGTGGAGAACATGATGTTCTTGCAATAAGTTTAACCAATGTCATTTGTGACAAAATGGACAAAAAACCCTGGACTTGTGCAAAGCATTTGTCCTGTGTAACATCCTTGTCTCTAAATTTGAGAGAAATGGATTTGATAGATGGATCACTTGGTGGATAAGGCATTAGCTGGATGGTCACACTCAGAGAGTTGTGGTTGATAGCTTGGTGTTAAAAAGGAGAACAGTGACAAGCAGTGTTCTTCAGGGGTCCATACTGGGACAGGCGCTGTTCAACATCTTTGTCGGCAACATGGACAATGGGATTGAGTGCACCCTCAGCAAATTTGCCAATGGCACCAAGCTGTATGGTTTGGTTGATAAAGTGGAGGGAAGGAATGCCATCCAGAGGGACCTTGGCAGGCTTGAGAGGTGGGCCCATGCCAACCTCATGAAGTTCAACAAGGCTGAGTGCAAGGTCCTGTACCTGAACTGGGGCAATAACAAGCACAAATATAGGT
>JAOEHX010071964.1:8833-21412 GCA_025448015.1 Bolborhynchus lineola | reverse complement strand
CTGTGATGGCGGTGAGGGCCCAGCAGAGGTTACCCAGAGAAGTCGTGGCTGCCCATCCCAGTCAGTGTTCAGGGCCACATTGGACAGGGCTTTGAGCAATGTGGTCTAGTAGAATGTGTCTCTGCCCTGGTAGGGGATTGGGGATTGGAACTAGATGATCGTTAAGGTTCCTTCAAACCCAAACTGTTCTACGATTCTATGACTTAACGTGATGTATGCTAAGAATAGAAATCTATTACTTCTGGACAATGTCATAGCACATTTTGTGACTTGAAGTGTTCTATAACTGATATGATAAGCCACTGACATTCTTTGGAAGATTTTGAAAAGCATTTTTTTCTTACTATAATAACCTGATTTGCCATCAGAATAGCCTTCCAGTCTAAATGCAGACTGTAGAGCTACTAATTAAGACCCTAGAAAGAGCTGAAGAGATACAAATGAAGAAAAAAAAGGAGAAAGGAGTGTAACTAACTACTGAGAAAGCACAGAGAGAAATAACATAACAAGTAGAAGCATCAAAATGAGCATAATAGAAGATGCAGATCAAAGCTGAATTGGAACTGACCATATTCTGGGAATAAGCATAATAGTGTCTCTATTGATGTTATTAAGTATTTCCTGCAACAGGAAAGTGCTCCCATAGGAAAAGGATAGCATCAGATACCACTTTAAGAAGTTTCTTTGGCCGGTTTCTGTGGCACAGGTTAAGCAGCAGATCACACTGGATGATGAACATAACACCTTTCAGGCCTTAAAATCCATAAAAGGTCACAAAAATGTAGTTAAAAAAAAAATTGAAGAAATGTGTGGACTGGTATTACTACACAGTTTTAATGATTGCTTTCCAGTTCCACACATATTTCTTCAATATAATTTTTAATGGGGTCTATTTCACCTACATAAATGTCCCTCTAGGAACATGAATCCAACATTTAGATAATTAAAGTTCTCACCATTTAACCTTACAATTGCCTAAAATGCGTAATTGTCTGCAATCTGATACGTTGATATGACACAGTGCAGTACCTCCCTGAAAGCAGTTAGGAAGTCATATTCAACCTGCACTAAATTTGCCACAGGAATTTTAGAGTTGGCTTCATCAGTCTGGTCTCAAGGTTTTCTGCACCACCTCTGCCACAGGTTCTCATGAAACTGTCATTTACCTGTCTCATTTACCTGTCATTGATTTGGCTCTGCAGGTGTGCGTTACTAAATCAGAGAAAGTTAACAAGGGAGAATAGACGTACTTCCTTCTTTTTTCTTCCTTTCAGCTACTGCTGTTCTTGTGTTTGCTGATTTCCAGTATTCGTGATGTACATCATCAGGGCCCATTTGTAAACTCTCAGCTTTAATTCTTGCATCAAATTTTCAAAAGAAGGATTTGAGTAACGGTAGCAAAAAGCATGTTACACCAATGAAAACTGCTTTTTCTATTCAGCACAACTCAACAGTTGAGGACTGTTCAAAATAAGTTTATATATTCCCATATTTTCTGGGTTTGGATAAATAGGAATCTGGTGCATATTTACAATAGTTTGAAAGTTCAATAATTATCACCAGAAGTCATCATTAAGCCCCCAGAAACAATGAAATGTCACTTGGTTTGACAATGCAATAGGAATAATTTCTACTGATTATTCTTGTGATTAATTTGGCTCATTAGCTTTTACTAGAGGAAAAGGAAACTGAAAAATCAATGTTTTAGTTCACTTTTTCCCTCCTCCCCCATCATCTCGGAATGCTAGCTATATAGTTTGCATAGCAACAAAGGGAATCAGAGGGCATTCAAAGAGACTAAAAATTATTAAACTTAAAACCAATAGTGACTAACAATAGATGCAGCTGTTATCAGGATGCAAAGAAGTGTCGATTCAGAGGAATGTTCTTTCTTTTTTTGTCTTTATTTTGGCACTTTTTTTTTTTTTTTTTTTTTTTTTCTTCCTTAAAACAATTATATTGAAAGCTCTTTTGGACAAATTATCTAGATTAATTCCTGATCAGAAACTTCCTGACTGAATGTTTTGCCCTCTGAGGTTCCTGATCAGTCAAGGAAAAATGTTCCTATGGTTTGTGGCACCTGGGGGAAGACCAGCTTTTTCTAACCTGAGCACCTGTCGTGGCCTCTACCACCCTGGTGCTGCCCAGAATCTCACTCTTGAGCACCTAAGACTCCAAAATTTTGACAAAGAGGTCCTCAGGGGTGATTAGAGAAAAGTCAAAGAATAGGATTGGTTTTAAGATATTTTTGTTGTCTAAAGAAAGATAACCACATTTGGATTATATATAGCTCGCTCTCTAGTCATTGCAGAAAATGGGTAAACCAGAGAATGGTTTCATCTGTGCTTTTTTTAAGGTAGTTCAGCTGAAATGGATCATGCTTCAGGAACGTCCGCTTCCTTCCATTGTTTAGAAAGCCTAAATTAGATTTCAGTGTAAAAATTTTAGACAGGAAAGCTGGCACAGAGTAATCCTTCCCCAAATGACATGTAAATTCATATGTGTGTTTACAGTTAGTTATATATATGTACATATAAACATATATATGGATACATATAGGATAATTCCAATTCTGCAAGAAATTTTATTTAATGATTTAATTTATTTTTTTTAAGATATGGTTTTGAAGTCTGGGAATTTCTTGAGAATGGTGGTTCCGGTTTTCACAGAATTCTGTGTATAACAAATATTTTGCTTTGTCTTCCCTGTAGATTATGACATCTGAAATCTGCTAAACACAGACGTGAATGACATAGCATTCTAACAGAGAAAATAGAACATGAAAATCATGGCATTCTTGCAGTTCTGATAGGAAAACAAAGAAATTTTTTTCAATGTTGAGAAACAACGTTATCGGAATTCACACCTAGCTGGTTATATGCAAATGGTTTTCATCAAAAAAATGCACGCACATAGAATAAATGATCTAAATGAAAGACATTTTTTTGATCTCTCAATATGGCTATCATTTTATGAAAAGAGAGATACACTAATTTGCCATTGCTGGTTCAGATGTTTCAGCGTGGCAATGAATAATTGGCTAATAGGTTCTGAAACTGATGTAAAGTGGCAGTGCAATGTTTCCAATGCAGTTCTTATAAAACACTTGCTTAGTTTCCAGTATAGATGGCTTTGGGCCATATAATCCATCAAAGAAATTGGTAACTAAATGAAATCCTTATTGTATGTGGAAATAAAAATCTATTTATGATATTTAGAAGGCCCTTTCACTCTACTATCTGAGCATCTCAGAAGCCTTTACAGTAGCTTCACTTACATATAAATAGAAAATGGAGACCCCCTGAGTGACTTGTCCAAAATCGTCAGAAAGGTCTGTAACAGAGTGGTGCTGGGCATGCAAGTTTTTCTCACAGCAGAAGAATTATACCTGCATGGAACCTAAAATTGTAAAGGAACTTGATATAGAAAACTGTAGGAGACATAAAAGAATCAGTAAATTCAAAAATTGAGGTAATATCAGGACTGCACATCTTTATGATGTGCAGAGAAAATAACTAGCTGCAAGCAGCTAAAGGACATTCTGTGATTTCAGATACGTATGCTGCTCCCATTCCCATTTCTGAGGTTGTTTACTATTATGGCACCGTGGCTTGTGGTATCAAGTCATCTCTTATAGCGCTACTGACATTTCAGTGCATGTCATGTATGTTTTAGTGCAGTGTGAAAACATGAGGTTTTTAAAGAATGTATGTCTCAATGTATTTCATTGCATTTCAAACATCCAGCAAGAGCAGCATTGAAAATGTGTCTTTGATACCTTTTAAGAAACAGAAGGCTGAATTCCATGGTTACACCCTGGCATCTGCAGAGTTTTCTTTGCAATTCTGAGCAAAACTGGGAACAGAACACTTTAAAGCATTTCTCCATATTTGAAATATCCTAAGGATTTGGTCTTGTTACTGTTGTATTCTTGTTACAGAATCTTTAACGTCAGTGACTGGCTTTGAATTCAACCTCTGTATTTCTGTGATTATGAGCCTGGTGAAAAGTATGGCTGGATAGAAAAAAAGCATGTCTGTTGCTGTTGTTACTACTTTTGCACTTTTGTTTACTGCTTATTTAACCCGTTACAATTTATGCAATACATAAGGATAGGATGTGTATAAATGGCCCATAAATCCATCTGAACTTTTTAGATTATGATGATCAGGTGAATTAAATTGTATTTTCATCTACTCTCCCAGAATCTCTGGAGTGAAAATCTGGGTAAAGAAGATGATTTTGGTTTACTCAGAAGTGATATTTAAAAAGTGTTGAGAACAAAAAATGTCATCTTTAGTTGTAATGGTGATGGAAAAATCTTTGTTTTCAATTGTCTGAATCACATCCGCCAGCAGCACTCAGGAAAATGTGTAGAATGCAAAATAGTATTAGATCCCAAAGAACATGTCGTACATATTTTATTTCAGAACATCAGTTACGCTGCTGAAGTAGGATACTGAAGTTGCTAGCTTATCAGACAATTATGCATAATTCAAGATTTCTGGAGACTTGAGTCTCAGGCTTTCTAGTTAGTCATTTAGGGACTAAATTTTTAGATCACTGGCCTGAGTTTGGTGCCTAGTTTCTGTACAGTGCTTCAGGAGACATAACTGCCTAATAATGAGATTTACAAACTGTGCTGAGCTACTTAAGCAAGCCAATAGGAACTGTGCTGAACAGAGGTGGTCTTAAACTGTCCAGTACTTACAGCTTGAGCCCCAGGGGGACTCACAACACTGAAGCTCTCCTGTATAAGATGCTATTATTAATTTCTCACAAAACGCATCTGGAGAAGCGAATGGTGGTCGTTCCCTAACCTTTTATCCAATAACTCATGATTAAAGTACTCACCTAGGCTGCAGAAAAGGCAGATCAATGGTCTCCTCTACTTAATGGGGTTCAACCCACCCCCTCCGTGTCCCAGAAGACCATCATAATGGCTGGACTATAGGCTATTCTGAGTGAAGCCTTTTCTCAGTCCCATGAAAGCTGTTTCATGCTGTCTGAAATAATTGAAACTGGTGGTAGTACTCTTGTAGCTATAATGGTCTAAGAATAATAAGAGAAGAAAAGCTTGGTGGGAAAATCTGATGTCTCCTATAAGAACATCTGATGTAGCTGAAAGAAAAGGACAAGCTCAGGGTCATCTAAGACATTCCTCAGATCTACAGTAGAATTTAATTTCACAATAATACATTTAACATAAAAGATGTAAGGCCAAAGACAGAATTATTGTGACACTTCGGAATGCAGACTTCATCACGAATCAGATGAGCACTTTATATATATATTACTTATTCATGGGATGAGGGCATGGAATTTACGTAGCTAGGTTAGATGGCTCTACCTCCATTGTTGGTTTAGCCATTTAGCATGTGATGGTAAATGGTAAAAATGGATAAAACAGGGCATGCAGCTGGAAGTTGTTATATTTTTTTTCTAGCACAGTTTTAAAATTTTGTTCATCCCCACCACTGCACACAGCTTTATGTCCTGGTAGCTTGAAAAATGTCCTCATCAAAGGCAATATCTCAGGTTTACACACATGTTCAGGGAGTTATTTCAGACCATCCCACCTCTGCTTTATGTGGAGTACTTTCTATTTAATGAACTTTCTCACACCAAGCATCTGCAGTAGATAGTTGGTTTTCATCAGACCTGCTTGAAAAGAGTTTTCTGTTCTGAACTGTCTGGTCTGGGATTTGTCTTGCCATGTATTCGTTTCTATGCTGAACACCTTCAGGGCTATGCACAGGGAATTGTGCAGGCAGGGGGCATGTGGGGTCCACCAACGTGCTTGCAAGGACAGTGAGTCGTGCTCATGGCCCTGTCTCCCGGCCTGTTGGTCTGACTTCAGCTCAAACTCAGAGCTCTTACCTTCATCTTATCCCTTTTTTCCATTAATAATTTTCATAGGAACATTATACAAACACTCCTCTAAAGTCAGATGCCGTATATGGTTTCTATGAGAGAATAGATCAGGAGACATTAGCTGTAGCTTGTAGAATGTATTTTTATTCTTTTCACAGTTACATACAAAATGCTAGTTGAACAATGTCCAACAGCCAGATAACATCCCACAGGTCCAAGAGTACAGCTGTATTATTTTCCGGACCACCAATCCCTCATTTACTGTTAACAATCTTGTCAACATTGCTAAAAAATTAACATTTTCTTCTCATTTATCTTGCAGAATTGAGTGCTGGCAGCTGTAGTCCTTCAACGTTAGCATAATGCATAAACCCAATTTGTTTTACATACGTATGAATTATCTATATTATTATATATATGTATATATATTTTTATATATATATTTTCTAGAATACTTTTATATTTCAGCCTCACTTCTAAGAATTTGAGTTATGTTTGAATTACAACCTGTCATCTTTTGTCTAGCCTAGTTAGAAACAGCTGTACTATAAGAAAGGCATGGGGTAAAGGGAATAAAACTGGAGAAAGGATTAAGACAAAAAGTAAAAATATTAAGTCAGATTCTTTGGTTAATGAGGTCAAAAGTTCAGTTAAACAATAAAATCATATAGGGAGTCTTTGACTGGAAATTCCATATTTAGACCTTTAATAATATGTAGAAAGCGTAAAATTCAATCACATAAAGGCTTACATTTAATTTGGAGCTGAGTCAGCCTCGTAGGTCTGAATTTTCTTGTCATTTGTGTAATAATGTTTATTACACAAACAAATGTCATTAACAGTAAGCATTAAAATGAGATGAAAAACTCGATGGATTGGTCGAAAGGTCAGGTAACATATGTTTGTACAAAGTCCAAAGAAGTAAAGAATGCATTTCTTCACATTGCAGTTTCATTAAAAAAGTAAAAATCTTGCAGAGAGCCCTCACACTGCTGTTAAAGGAGAGATGTAAAGGAGGAACTTGTTGATCTGCACTTATCATTTTCTAAAGTTGGAAACACTTTCAGACCATCTGAGGTCTTGTACTATTCACTTCTCAAAATAATGATGTTTCATATGCAGAGTGTGATTTCCTGCTTACAGGGATGGCAGATGCAAAAGTATTTCAACAGCTTGTGGAAGTACTTAGAGCTGAAACATGCACCAAACGGAGTTTTACTGAGACAGTACCATTCACCAAAGACTGGGTGGGAAGACAGTATAACAGCTGCAGTCCCTGTAATGAGGAGGCTTACTATGAGCTATAGCCAAAACCTTTAAAAGAGAACCAAGGGAATTTTGCACTTAGAAATACAATTTTGTTTGAGGTTTTTTTTCTTTTGTTAGATTTTTCAAACAGGTATCAAAACTAATGTTGTCTGTTCTTCAGAATGTGTAGTAGAGGAAACCTAATTTCACTATGACATGATTCTTTCACTTAATATAGCTTTATTCTATTTGCTACTTCAGTTATGTGGAGCTGTTTTCACATTGTCAGACTGTATTGTTCATCTCTATTATAATTCATATTATTTTAATATTTTGTATTTGTCCAGTGCTATCAAAATGCTTTGAACTTTCTGAGACAGCATTTTTTTGGCAATGTGTGACAATTTGAAATTATCAAAGAAATAATTCAATATTTCTGATTCTAGGCCTCCAGAAGGTGATTCATCCTGTTCTAAAACAGGTGTTCAGAGTTGTGATGAATCACCTGCTAGAGGTGCCCATTACCTTGCACTGATTGGGAGCTGTGTTTAGGCAACTAGTTTAGACTTTGGCAAAAAATTTAGATGGCTGAAGTGGGATAAGAATCCCATTCAAAATGGACCCAAATTCAGAGATTAACACTGCAAGTAAGGGACTCTTTAGTAGTTATAATTAATGCACCACCCATGAGATAAGTTTAGGTTTGAGCAAATGGTCGGAAGGGAGGTTTATTTTTGTATATGTTATCTTAAAGTTTCCTGATAGGGTTTCTTTTGTTTGTTTCCTTGCTATATTCCTTTTATTGCATTCCTTTTGTAGGCTTGTAAATTATAAAATCTAAAAACACTGACTTCCCTCAATCCACGTTTGCTTTGCTTCTGAATTTGGCCATGTGAGTCAAGTAATTGCTTAAACAATTGTCTGACCTTCAGCAAGCACAGAGTAAATAATCCTTGTTAGTTGGTGAGGATGCTAGCTTTCCTTCTTGCAGGATGCTCTCTAGGACTGGATTATATTTTAAAAAGTAAACAAAGTCATGGGGAGACTAAGCCTTACACAAACATTCTTTCTGATCAGTTACTCTCTTCCCAGGAGCGACATGCAATAGATGTCATTTTTCTTGAGTTGTAAAAACTAAATACTCTCACCCTTGTTCTCTGGTTTCCTTTCTTACTCTATTCAGTAAGCTACTCTCTCAGAGTATAATTGGGACCTCTGATGCTATGTTATACTCCAGAGAATTACAGCAAGAAGCAAACTTGTGATTTGTAGTGTTCTGCACCCAGACTGCATTATGCTGTGGCCAGACTTAAGATAGCAAAACTTGGAGGTTTTACCAATTATTTTCTTTGCCTGTTAAGACTCTTGAGGGGTTTGAGGTCTTCTGAATTAAGATTCCTGCTGGTCCTGCTGACTCATCCCTGGAGAAAAATCCCCCCTGCCTTTTCACATGAGCAAAACTGCACAGCTCCATACTTCACAGCAGTTTGAACACTTACCTCAGAGCACCACTAAAATACTGTCCTTGACTCAGCTGTACCATCAGTAGTCTATTCTTCATAGGCAGAGTACATCCAAAATTTCATGTGGTTTGCCTCAGAACACCCAGGGAAAGCAGGAAACTTCTTTTTATCTGTATTTTAACCAATGTGACCTGAAACAGAAAAGCTAAAGCTTCTCTATACAGTGAAAGCAGGCATACAGTCATCTTTCATCAGGTCCATCCCTGAGCCAGGCGTGGTCCCAAAGCCATATAACTGCATCCAAGTAGCTGGGAGCTGTCAGCTAAGAGTAGAATGTGTCTGGTAGCTGGCTGGTGTCCTGGCTGCCAGAGTGCAGCTGTGTCATGCCCCTCTGGGGCAAAACACAGTCAGAGAAAGGCCTTAACTGCCTGCCCTTGGGTCGGCAGCATGCCCATCTGGGATTTCCCAACACCCAGGCAGTCTGTGGAGGACCTGGAACTCCAGCAAGCCTTGTGCTTTGGCAAGTAACAGTATGCCTTGTGAGTGCTGATTGAAAGTCTACAGACTATATGTTATTGCTCAGCAGGAAGTTCTGTGGGTTATTTCAGCATGCATTTCTGAAAGATGTCCTATAAAACACATAATCTGTAAATGCCCTGATTTATTCTTGAAAGCTATTAAAGACAGTAGTGCCAGATGGGAGTCAAAGCTTGTAGGCAGTCCTTTAAAGACTGAGGACCCTGGCTCACCATGGTTATGACATGCACAATGCACGTGAATGTGAATTAGTGGAGCCAAATAGAATTATTTAGCACTCCTCATTAGTGGAATCATTTGTTATGAAAAGGGCAATCGTGAGGGGTTTTCCTCTGTTTCTTTGCTTTTTCACCTTTCCTATGGTAGTTTGCAAACTTTTTGCTTAAGCAACAAATTTACTCATTTTGTCTCTCAAGATGTGTCTCTAAAATTGAGGGTGTACCTGCGGAACACTTGATCTCCTCCTGAGGACAGCACAAGTTTTCACATGGCACTGGGCGCCTTATTGATTTGGAGTTGCAGTGATTTGCCTTTCCTTGGGTTTGCTTCAGAGACTTGCATTATGTGGGGCTATAACTGAGCTTTTTGTGGCAGTGTTCACTGTGTTGTGTGTAAACCATGGCTATTGCCATTTTTCTGACCATTTTTGCTTGTATGTAGCTGCAGTCACACTTTTGGTATTACAATATTTGCTTTTCATTTAACAGAAGCCTTTGAAATAGAAGTCTTCTCTGATACAGAGTTGTTCACTGTTTCCAGTCTTCCCAACTTCGTAAAAAGAGGTTAGAGTGAAATCATTCAACTTAGTCTTTACAGTATGATCGAACCTGTTAAAAGCTGATCACTTCTAGGCAAGTCTGCAAGCTCACGTTTGCTATTGACAGTGAGAGCTAGTGTTCGTGACACCCTTCAGGGAAAACATCTTTCCTTGAGATGGAGCCCAGCAAAGCAGACCACTCACCTTTCATTACAGTACGCAGTGGGAGCAGGTCCTGAGCCAAAGTCTGCTGAGGAATTGAATCTTTTCATTTACTTCAGTGATATTGTTTGGGCCCTACATATATTCAGAGACGATGTCACTTGGAGACCCTATCTGAGGGGTAAAACTGGTCTCTTAAAACCTTTTTTTGTTGGTTTGGGTTTTTTTTGTTGTTGTTTTTTTGTTTGTTTGTTTGTTTGTGTTTTTGTTTTTTTTTTTTTTTTTACCACAGGTGTAAAAGACACTGTCACTGTTCTTCACAAAAAAATACAGAACTTAAGCAAACCCAGGTTTTGCAACTCAGCCAAGCAGCAAAGCTATCTAACCTCTGACAGAAAAATACTGAAAGCACTAAAGAAAACTCTGCTGCTATAATGACTGCCACTGTTTTCTTCAGATCGTTTAAATCAGAATGAGATTGTATGTAAACACCAGAGCAAAGCAGTCTGAGCCTACAAAAATCAGTGAGCACTTCCGACTGTGAATCTGGCCCCAAAGGCACACTTTGAAACAGATAACTATGGGTTTTTTTCAGGCTGGCTATTAAGAACAATCCATGACAACAACGCCTAATGGAAACAGCCAGTTCCAAAATGTAGAGCTAACGCATTGCCTTCAAAAAGAAACAGAGTTAATCACTTATTACTGCTAGCTGCCCTGCTTGGGCACAGCTTCTGCTGGAATGTGCCGTCTGTTTGAATTCATATCATATATCCAGTAGACTAGAGTGCTAAGGAGACTGTAGCACCAAATTTCATCCTGCTTTTGGAAGTGATCACTTTTTAATTTATATATACATATGTATATTTTATTGGTCCTTTCTTTTCACAGTCAGTAGCTGATAGTTAAAATAAAAGCCCATTAAAGTATTAGACCAGTATGTGAGGTAAGGTGAGGTGACAATGTAGCTTGTGTTGCCTGGCTGTTATACCACTTTTGCAGCCAGGGGGTTGCAAGAATTTGTAAAGAATAATAATTCTAAAGTTGCCATACTTTTGAGTGCAATTAACTGAGAACAGACTTCAGGGAATAAGGAGTCTGGTGCTGCTGGCTAAGAAGTGATTAGTAACTGGCGTAAAACTTCACAGTTTGGGTAAATACAAAAATTAGACATTAAATATGCTAGAACCATCTAAGCTTTCCTTATCACTACTTACGACTACTGACAACAGGCATTTTTGTGATATGACATGAAGGGAGAATTAACTTTACATATAGAATTTTCTATTCTGCTCACACTCCATGGAGACAGTATTGCTGTCTGAGTGATTGGTTACAAGTACAGCTTTTTGCTTTGATGCACTCTTCTCAAGTCACATTTACTTTTCACACAGTCTGTTTTCTCACAGTTCATGCTACCCTCATTAGTATTTTAATCAATGCTCAAAAAAAGTGTGGAGGAAACTGCTGGTTAGCTAAGGCTAACATTCAAACCTCCAGACCCTGGAGCCATGGTGAATTTGCTTCTGTCTCTTGAGACCTGCTCTGAGACCTGATTCTCCAAGTATGCAGATACCTCAGGCAGCAGCTCAGCTGCTGGCCCCAGTAGGCAATGCCCTGGTGTGGCTGATACCCCGTGTGCACACATACACTCTGTGTCCTTGTACTTCACCACCCAACATCCCCAGAAGCAGTCAAAGGCAGTCTGTGAAGTAGCTGTGGGGATGGTGGTGAAGTAGCACACTGTGTCTTTCCCTCATCTCTAGGTTTCTCTTTAGCAACAGTGTGGGTACAGCCAAGCAATCTTCTAATCTATAGGTCTGTGAATTGCACCCCTCACAGCCAACCCAATCTTTGATTTTATGCCTAGTTTCAGTCCCAGAATGGTGCACTATCCATTTTTTTATGCATGCTATCCAGACACTTTGTTCTGGTCCCACTTTCCATAAAATTAACCATAAATCGAATTCCTGACTGTGTTCCTTTCAACTGTAATCCCTTTTCCCTTCTGTCTTTTTGGGTATCCCATTCGTCTTTTTGGGTATCACATCCTTGACTCTTCTTTTGTTCCAGATATTTTTTTCTCAAATATATTTCTCCCTCCTCAGAACAGAGTCTTGACTTTACAGGTACTCAAGCCTTCCGCCTTCCCAGGTATTTCTCAGTATTTTACTATCATAAAACTTTTTTTTTTTTCATGTTTCTCTTTTGCTGCAGACTGTCTAATGTTTTTCTCCCAAAGCTTTCTCCCCATCTCAGGCTGGTCAGACTTTATGATCTGAGAAAAGAATATTGAATGTTATGGTATCAGAAGGTGGATTGTAATATAAGTTTTAAGCAAGACTTGTCTTCCAAGTCCAGTCTGAGCGGACAGGAAGGTAAACACATTTTTGAATAATCAACAAACTGCTCAGTTTCCTTAAGTGCAAATGAAAACATTTCTGCCCAGGAATATGGAAGACTTCTAGAATCATAGAATCATAGAATAGTTAGGGTTGGAAAGGACCTTAAGATCATCTAGTTCCAACCCCCCTGCCA
>JAOEHX010071954.1:10279-22594 GCA_025448015.1 Bolborhynchus lineola | reverse complement strand
AATTACAAAAAGATTTATAATCCACTACATAGTATGTTAAAGAATTTATTCCAATTGTTAATGTATTTAAATTTAAACTATCATATATATATAAGCATTTATATATTTATATTTATTATATATTTATATTACTATATATTTTAAAATAAAAATTATATTCCAATTGCATTTATATTAATTAATGTATTAATATTTCCCTTATCGCTGAAGGCTCTTAGAGCTGTCTGTTTCTGCCAGCCTTATATTGTACTTGTTATGTGTGCACAATGAATAATGTTATCCCCAAAAGAAAGGATGTTCTACTTTTTCAATTGTCAAATCAAAAATGTAATAATTAAAACCATTTTCTACTAGTTTTCAATATTTTCAATCACAGTCTGAGACTTCTAGCAATGAAAGGACATTATTTCTCTATGTTAAAGTTCTGTGCCTTGCACATAAGCTGTGTTTAAGTATCTTTTTATCTACATGATCTATACAAAAGAAGACTAAGATGCATGCAGTGGCCCTTCCTAGAACTACCACTCAGTTTTCCGGCAGCCTCTCTTCTACGAGAGACAGGTGAAGCAGATATGATTATGACGTCGACCTTGGCAAATGAGATTGAGACCACTAGGAAAATATTTTTGGGGCTGTAATCTCCATCCTTATGGGTCCTTCTCTGCATGGTTTATATTCAAGCTATTTAACAGGATAGCATCTTCAGGGAGTCAGCTACCCTATTCACAGCATTCAATTCCTCCAAATATCAGGTGGCTCTGGCTTAAAGGGTACCATGATCAGAGCAACAGGAGAGATTATTTAGTTCACACTTTGGGAAGCACTATGAATAGTAACACATCAGTAATTCTCACTGGCTGCTGTGTGAAGCCCTTGGTGAACGTAAGTTTTCCCTCAGCAATAAAGGTAAGAGTTATACTGGGAAGAACCAGCACATACATACACCTACCTGTTCTCTCTCAATGCTAGTCACCTTAGTCTTGCAAGGGACTCCATCAGCCAAGGTAGATATAGCCCAAGGTATGTTTGAAATCAAGAGGTGGGCTGCTTTGGCAAGAGTGCTGGAGAAAGTTCCCTTGGTGATGTACACCATATGTACCTGGCAACTTAGCTGTAACTTTGAAAAGCATATGCATGGTTTCCCCTTCCAAATTTAGACTTAGCTGTGCAGGGGTTTCCTTAGTGACTTGGTCAGTTACTTCTGGAAGTACTAGATTGATAAATTGAGTCCCCTCCCCCATTTCCCTCACCTTATTTTGCATTACTCATTTATTTCCAGAACTTGCAAAAATATAAGTGCTGGTAATCAAAGGGTCTTATCCAGACTAAGTAATCTTATTTCTGTCTCTTGTAAGACCCTTTTGTCCTCACAGTCAGAGCATAAATTTCAAATGGAATTCATCTGAGGTCTAAAATTAGATGAAAATATAACTTTAAAAAAATGTCATATATAAATCTGTGTCCCATCTTTCTCTAGAAAAATTTCTCTGTGCATAGTCATTCTCCATGGCATAGCCAGAAGTTTGAAACTTGCAAATATGTTTCCCTATTTCATGAGCAGCTAAATTACTTTGGCTTTACCAGAGGGCATCTCTGTGAGAAATGCAGTTATCATGGCTACCTATCATCTAGCCAATTTACAGGTTCTTAGGATTCCCTCTGTCATTTTTTTTAAGTTAAAATTCATCTTCCCTTAGCTATTAAAAGTCTAATCCTACATATCAAAGTGGAGTATTAAAAGATGCCTCTTGCACTTCCTGATGCACTTGACAAGGCTCCAAAACATTTCAGCTAGCCTCCATGAATTTATGCATTAGTGGCCTGACATGATTAGCTATTCTTTTAGACTGCCAAAGAGAGCATTTCAAATTCAGATTTAGCAACAATACAGTAACTAGGTTTCAATTCCTGTGAATTTTAGTGGATATGAAACTTCAGGCCACATGAAAAGAAAGGCTTAAACACTTAAATGAGGATTCAGGTGATCTTTAGATGTACACAACTTTGATTCTGAAAACTCCAGTTGTCTGAGCCCTGAAAACTACCCACACCTTGAACCAGGTTTCTGTCTCAGATCCTGCAGAGCTCAGACCACTGCTGAGATGCCCCTGCCACTCTCCAGCAGTGCCTTAGTCCTGACAGAACTTGGTGCCCTTCTCACATCTCTGGTCTATGAGAAGCCTGGTATCCTGCTGCCTTTCTCCATGAGGGCTTCCTAGGAACTGGGGAAGTCACCATTTTGATATTCAATTTCTTTTAAAGCATGAGCAAGCTATGCTCTTTCAATCCTCAGCTCCAACCACAGCCTAGTTGTTAACACACAGATTCATAGGACATGAAGCATCGCTTGGGTTGAGGGGATTCACTCCCATTTCCTAGGTAAGGATGTGTAAGCAATGGTGGGATACTGTTAGGCCATTCTTTTGAGTGAGTGCTGAATTGAGATTCATCTATTTGCCTAGTCCAATTTCCACAGTTGGTATATGACATGAATAACCTTTGGATTTAGGTCAGAAACTCCAGTTCTCAGGTGAACCTCAGCCGACTAGCTTTCCTTAGCCTCCTCTGTAGATCTGCAAATCCTAAACAGCATCCACTGATCATCATCAGAAAGACTGAATCACATCATCTTGTTTCCTTCCTGTATGAGCAGTACATTTCTGCTTTATGCCCACAATGAATGATTCTGAAAAACAAAATCAACCAAAACCAAAAACAAACAAAAAAGCCACAAAAAACCCCACCCAAACCAAAACTATAAAACTTGCTTTAATTTAACAAAAATTAACCAGCACCTACACTCAGAAAAAGCTTCTGGGTCATCAGTTCTGCCTAGGCAGAGATGCCTACCTGCAAGAGGAGTCTGACAAACTTCAAGATTCAGATCTTTCCGTCTACATTTTTGTAAAGCTTTAGTTGACTACCTAATTCTCCTCATGCACATTGTAAGTGCCATGTTTTGTGGCACAGTTTTCTTGAATGCTACATTGCCATGCCAAAATTAGGTCATGTGATCATACATTTCCTTTCTGATTTTAGTCTATAACACTTACAAACTTCCTTGCAGCAAAATCTCTATTTTGCCCCATCTCCTTTGTATCCTTAGCTGAAGTTTTGGTTCCTGTAACATGTCATAATATCAGGAAATAAATCTAACTTTTCAGTCAGAGACTGATGATTCTAGTGGTTGACCTGAAGCACAGCACTGGGGCCTGCATGTCAGAATCTGAGTTCTGAGCATTTTCTGAAAATCAGATCTCTCAGTCTCTAACAATATCTCTGCTTTTCCATCTTTTGAGCGTAACTTGACTGGCATGGGTGAACTCCCAGGCTCCCCAGGGTCAGCGACAACTCTGCCATTGATTTCAGATTGTCATAAAGATCTTTGTCATGAGCATACAAAGCCTATAAAAATCTGGTGAAAAAGTCAGAAAATGGCAGCTGCCTATCTGACATTCTCAGACTTTCTGTTCCAGTAATGTATATGAATTATGATATTGAACTTTCTGCTCCAGTAATGTATACTGAATTATGATATTGAACTTCAAAATGAAGGGAACTAATGAGTGAACACCAGCGAAAACTAGCAAATGAGATGGAATCAGTCTACATTGCCCCAAAATACAAGCAGAAAAGTCATTTAACCTATTTTCTCTCTAAAGTTGTCACTGTTTGCAATTTAGACTATTTACCTACAACTTTCTATGAACTTTAAACTAAGTGTTCGTCTAATTTACCAAAATGCCTTGAAGCCTGCTACTGGCTTTCTAGTAAGCTTGATCTTTTATTAGTTACTATCTTTGTGATATTCATTACACATTAATTCACATTTACATTTTTCTATTTCAGAAGTGAATTCATATTAGCATTCTTTTGTTACCAGCAAATGGCAGAATAATTAACAGACTATTTGATCACATTAATAGAATTCATGTTTGGTCTTTTGAGTCAAAGCTCATAAAAAAACTCTCGATGTTTTCAGGATAGTTTGGCTGGTATATCCTTTTATGTTGCCTTATGCTCCTTTTACTAAAAAAGCATCTTTATCTGCACTTTTATGTTAATATACTTTTTTAATGCACTCTGAACTTCAATTGATAATTTGAATGTAAAAGTGATAATAGTATATACAGCATTCTAAAGCTGAACTCCAGGAATTTTTCCTTGCTCATGTCTTACTCCTGTAAAATTCTACTAACGAGGCCAACTTCTTGCCCAAAGACCTAGGGGAATATGCTGAGTCAAATTTGTTTAACTTTTTTACAAAAGTCAGTGACTTTATATATAACTCAGTGTCTCTCTCCCATGCAGAGGATTGCCTTTCATTTGGGAGATGAGTGAAATTTGTTCATCGGTACTTAGTGTTTGAATGCAATAGAGAAATTGACAATTTCTCAGGAAGTGATATATAACCTATATAATCTAATATATAACCTAAGGTCAGATAAGAGAGGAAAAGGGAATTCTTAGTATAATTTCTAACTTTAAGTTAAATCCAAATGATGAAACAAAGTGCTTTTTAGATGATTCCTCAAAAGATACTGAAGGAACTTTACCTGAGGAAGATGCTGGTGGGTATAACTGGATTTCCCACAATGGTGAGGCCATATGTTTGCCAGAAGGCTATAGTTATGTATAACGTCACTATCCCTAGATGTTACCTAGAGACTGAAAATGAAATTATTACTCTCGCTACAAGGCAGAACATACATCTGTGCTCAGCTAGCTCTGTGCAAGTCTGGCAGGCTAATTCGAACTGCTGCAGCAGATGCTTGGGTAAGCTGCCAGGGAGTGCACTGAGGAGCACTTACATGCTGTTTCCCAGCCACTCGGTCTTGGAGACAGTAACCTCTGGCAGCAGAGAGGGTCCGAGGAACCACAGGGGAAATAACATCAACTATCACAGTTGTTTCAGCAGTGTATGACTGCCTTTGGCCTGGTACATTAGTTGCTTTTGTTCCTGCATTTTCTGAATGGTACATTTTTAAGTAAAATCTCATGGAAAAAATCCCAATGTTTTTGATATAGGGAAATAATTCAGCTGACACAATTTCCTACTATTGCCTGCATGAGGAACTACCACAGCAGGTGAGCAGTTCTGAGAGAGACTGAAGAGCAAACTAATGCAGCTTAAAATTGTTGGCTGGCCTCACTGGCACATCAGGCATCAGCCAGCCAGATTGATGGTCAGTAACTGAGAGAAACAAAGGGTGAAAGGGGCTGGAGAAAGATCTACAATTAAAAGCTGAAGGTAGGCTTGGTATGTACAGCATCTCTCCCTCCAGACTAGGTAGCTTAACCAAAAACAGAGGGAAGGGAAATCAGTTTTCACTTTTTCCTGGCTGAAGAAATAAAGGTTTTCAACCTTTTCTGTAGCAAGAAATTTTAATTTAGTAAGCAAAGCATCTTCACAAAGACCTCCTCTATGAAGGGAACATATTATTCTCTTGTTAGATCAGCCCATGCTGGTTTGAAAGCATACAATTCACTGCTGAATTAAAGGAATAATACAAAGGGGAAGGGGAAGGCCTTGTAGGGAAGGCTCTTTGGGGATCCAGATTTTTCAAACAAGATACTATGCAAACTGAATGAGGCACCTCTGTGCTCTTCTAGAGTACTCTGCTACAGGTTAAAGCCCTGTATTAGACTTTCTGATTTCATAGACCCTGCTAAAAGTGAAATGGCTTCACAACTAAAACATTCCTGATTATATTCATTATTAACGCAGACTTCCACAGAGACATTTTATTATTTACCATTCTGTCTGAAACATGATGGTCAAAAGCTGCTGCAAACAACTAGATTTGTTAATTCCCTCTCTCACCTCTAACACTAAAATAAAATCCCAAAAAAATCACTTCATTCACCATTCATGGTGCTTCGTTTACCCAGCTCATTCCTACCTATGAGTTGCCATGCAACAATGGTGCACTTCGTACCAATTTCTGCCATATGAGTTGTATGAACTGGACTTCATCTGGGTTTGTGGGTAACTGTGCATTTTTCAGTTTATAATATATCATCTCTAGCACAGTTAATTGCCTCAGGTGCTGGATACTTCTATTGCTGTCCACTTGACTGAGCAACATACAGCATCTTTGAAGTGATACCTTTCCTTCACGCTAGACAGGTGTCACCTCCAAAGGCTAAGAACTTGTGTCCCTCTTCCAATCACCCTGTCAAAGCCTCCTCCCTAGAAAGTGATCCCAGGTGCTTGGAATCCCTTCCCTCTAATTCCAGACTAGTAGCTCCATTACCCCAGCATCAGAGCAGCCAGGTGATAATATGCTCAATTGGACGACAGCTGAAATCTGTTTGCATATCCCGCAGCTCGCTCAGGTACAGGGATAGAGAGGTTATCTCTTGCTCTGTCTCTTCCACTTTCTCCTGTGACAGCTCTGTTTTGTCCTCATTCACTAAACCAGCTGTCTTCTATGTACATTTCTTCTTTTGTCTAGGGCCAACTGATAATTTGGTTCAGCCACAGTGCCTGTTGCCTAGGTTGGAGTAGCCACAGTGCCTGTCACTTTACTGACAGATACAGAGACCTTCTTTTCCCTTTGAGGGTACTGAATAGTGTTGAGCAGGGTTCAGTAAGCATGGGCCAGGCCCCAGCACATTGCAGTGATTTTTGCCTCTCTGGTATTGCCAGGACAGCCACCTATGTTTTCCTAAATGTTTTACTAGTTTTTCTGGTTGCACTTTTTCAGGGGTGAAGTTCCAAAGCACTGGAGGTGCCCACTGGCTTAGGTACTTGCCCATAGTATCACACACACCCTGCCACTCATAACTATCAAGCCTTGGGCCAGATCTCTGGGTCATATTTTTAAATATCTGATAGAGACTGTTTGTTATTCACCATTTGGTCTGATCGTCAAAAGTATGACAGCTGCTGCTAGCAATTAGATTTCTCAATTCTCTCTTCCACCTCTACCACTAGAAAAAGAAAAAAAAAAAAAGGCCAAAATACACCCTGTTACCTTAGGAAAGCTAGTTGACAAAACATTTGACTCCACCTGAAATGGAAAAGGAGATGAGGAATCACAATTATATATTGGAATTCTGGATTTTTTAACTGAGTGTAGCGTTTGGGTTTGTGTTTAATCTATAAGAAACATTGCCCTTTCTTCATCTTATAAATCTATTATTTTTCAATAATGGCTGAAAGACTTCTCAGCTGTATGCTGAGAGTAAGCTGGCTGGTTGGTTAGTCAGTTAGCTGCTTCACTATGAAGCTTGTCATGCTGCTGTAAAAGAAAGATATATTTATGGCTTCAGTTCAATACTGGACAGTGGTTCAGCTCAGCAAAAGCCTGGTTTTATTTTATGGCTTGAAATTATCCTCACACCATGCCAGAAGGTGTTTTCCAATTGTTAAATGACAGGTAGGCATGCTTCTGGATTTTCTCGGGGTTTAAGTGCATTTTGAATCAAATTGTTTGAACCAGAGTAAGCAGACAATTGGAATTGGACTTTTCACAATCCCATTTAGCATAATTTTCTTTTGAGCTTGCTTTATTGGTCAGACCAGATGCGTACTCCAGAACAGATTAAAATAAGTAGTTTTGTAGCTAAATTTACTTTACCAGACGTGATTTAATGTTTGTAAGCTACAGTTTTTGTAACTGCTTTAAATGAGTGCTTATTTTTTTCATGAGGAATTATGAACACTTATCAGCAGTATTTTTTTCTAAATGAAGTTAAAGGATTGTTTTTTGATGAACAGCAGATTTACTCCAAAAATATATCTATGAAGAGCCTAGAGCTATTCTTGAAATTGAGTATAGCAAAAAATACAGGCCAAAAGTATTGGGTGTAAATTTCCAAAACATTATTGTTTTTCACCAGTTCTTAAAAATAAATGTATTCCAAAATGAAAAATTTAAATGACCTATTATTTAAAAGAATAAAGGTTTTCAAAAGCCTTTTATAATGTAAACACAAAATTAATGAAATACTACTTCAACAGAATTTTTCAGGTTTACTTCAAATTACATATTTCTTCCTATTCCATCTTATCCAACATTTCCAAATATAGTATCTTATTTCTATCAAAGGCAAACTAGATTTTACTAACTAGGCAAAAAAAACCTACTCCCATTACCAGTCCTATTTCTAATAGTAACTTTAGCAACTGCCCTGCAGATATACTTTCTTTCATTTTAGGCATGACTGACCAAAAAATGTATCAGATACATTTATGGGGAAAGCTATCAATGCTTTCATTCATACAGTAAGAATATTTTGTAAATGGACCATACTCTGTTTTTCCTGCAGCACTGAACTGGAGTTACTTCAGCATGGTATAGTCATCTGTTTAAAGAAATAAATAAGAGGAATGATTCCTATTTTTGATAACATAAATGAATCATGATAATAAAAGTGAAAACTCGTGTATAAAGAATCTGTGTAAGCCACTGGATCTATTGGACACTAGTCATTTCTACACCAACTGCTATTCAAGATTACATTCCTAACTATGCCTTAGAAAAAGGTAATTGTAATGTCAATGCAATTACTTCTTCCTGATAATGTGGTAGAGGAAGTACTCATACTAAGGTATTTATTCAAGCACATGCTTCTTGGAGAACTACTTCATGGTTTTGCATATCCTGAAAGGAATTGATACAAGTAACAGGAGAAAAAAAGTAGAATCTCTAAATATATTCATTATTAAAATTTGGGCAAGATATCACAAATATAAATTCTGTGGAGAAAAGGCATCCCACTACTGTGTCATTATTGTATGTTGTTGAAATAGCATATTGGTATCTATCGGAGATTAGTTAATAGTTTTGTGTTCAATACTTTGATTCAAATATAGTTCAGACTGCTCCAAGATTTAATAAGTTTCACAATTGCAGCCAGCTGGAAACCACATTTGCTCCAGTGGTTTGATTTTGCTTAACAAGGTGGGTGGGAGACGTTGGTCATGAACCTCCAATATGACTATCATTAATGTTTTCCAAGACTTAGCCATCATCACACACTAAACATAAAGGGGAAGAAGATTCAGAAGAAATTTTTCCTGCCCTTGTTTAAAGTAATAGAGGATAAAAATCTCATAAACAACTTCTCAGAGGTTTCTTATCTCTACAAGTCTCCTGCCTGTCTTCAGTCAAAACATTTGTTAGATTCTGCTGGCAGATATCCATGGGTAGGTGTGTGGTCTGAAATTCTGCTAAAGCAGAGTTTACAGCAATATAAACTCCCTGTTGTTTCTTTTCCCAGTAAGGGCTTGAAAAAGTCCAGCTTGGCTAGAAAACTTGGACAGATTGTGGAACTAGAAGATTGCACAAAAAGAGTACAACTAGAGAATCAGAATATGCACAAAATGCCTCCCCTGTAAAGCCCTGGCCACACTGAGAGGTGACCTTTCTCATAATGTAAGATTGATGGAAAATGTGTTGTACTCTAACCAGGTGAAAATCAAATTCAAGAAGTCATGTTAAGGGACGAAGGGGAGATATTCATCTGTAATAGTTTGATATATGTTAGCTGTATAGCAGCTGTGCTAGGAGTACTTAGTGTAACTCACAAGTTTCTACAGCATTCCTGGCAAAAGACTAATGTTAAATGACCTGAGCTCTATTTTAAGCCCATAAAAGGTTGTGCCTATGCCATGCGACTCTCTCAGAGACAGCTTGCATTCCCAAGCCTTTTTCAGTATGAATTTATTTTCTTTTTTGTATTTGGCAGGTCTTTTCCCTTCTGTTATTATTGTACTTAGGCCTCTTGTTTTAAACATCTTTCTCTGATACATAGGTTATTCTTAATTTTATCTCATATTAGCTACAATATATTGCAACTAGAACAAATGTAATCCCCATTTAAATGACATATGACATCATTATCACTAATATATTTTCCTGCAAGTCTTTTGCAACCACAGTGATTTGGAAGTTCATTTACTATTCCAGCTCTTATTACAGGAATTCTCTGTAGCTACTTAAAAAATGTTAGTGTTCTACCAGATTCCCAATAAAGCATAATTCATATAACTTCCTCGAACTGCTAGTGGTATTTCTGGTTCTAAAGGTATGTAGATCACAAGCACAAATTCTCTGATTAGCATTACTGCTTACTTTGATACATACTTATTATTATTTGTCTACTGGTGTTCTAGGAGCATCTCAAGCCAGGCTAGTATTCAATGAGCTGCTGTACAAAGTGGGAGCAAATTATAAACCTTGCCTCTTAAAATCTAAAGCTATAAATCAGAAATGCATTTAAGTGTCTATGAAGATTTTTCTCTCTTCAGAAAAGCACTTAGGCAAATAATTTCAGTTAAGCATATGTATGAGTATGTTCCCATTAAACAGTAATTTCTGTATTAAATCTCTGAAAGTATGATAAACCTTAGATAAATTCTTAATTTTGCTTGCACAGTCAGAATAATTCCATTAATATTTTACAGTGCTTTGTGTCTCTATCTGTAAAAGGTACATTCATTTGAGAAAATTTCATGCAAGGGAATAGTGTTATCATGTTTCCTAAGGCTATGAAAACCCTGACAATTCACAATGCAGACTGTAAAGTACAGATAAACTAACCTATTTCTTCAGCTTCTTGATGAATAAAGTTGTAACGGTACAGTTCTAACCCTCATCATTTTATAAGCCACAAAGGTTTGTTTTGATTGCCAATTGACATGCTATTTTTCATTTTTAATGTTCGGCACTTGATAAAATGGATTTCTTTCAATGAAGATTTAATTACTTCGTATTAGTTCTTTCATGGCATTATTCTGTTGAAGAACTTCACTGCACATTTATATTTTTATGTGGCTAACCATTTGCATTAATAGCTTTTGAAAGGCACGTTCATGGCTACTCTAATTAATAACAATGATACAGTGTAGATTTTATAGCAAATTAACGGTCCAACAACACAGCTGAACAACAATAACATAAAAGTTATAGTGTGTGATTCATTCCAAAACTAACTTACAGTGAAGAAATTGCAAGTACAGAACATTAAATAATTCCTCCATAAATCAAGCTTGCTCCTCATTTCCAAATGTATATCAGAAGTACCTGTCTTAGTTAAAAACACTGAATGCATTAGTTATAGAATATAGAAAAGAGGAGGGCAGAACAGTATTGTATGTTTGCTTGTTTCTTTTTCTAAAAGTACTGATCATATCACTTTGATCATTGCTGTATTTTTTTGAAACATATACCTATAAGCACCTATTGTATTCAATTTTCTCAGAAGAGTTTACAACACTTCTTAATCACTTTTCAGCACCTCTGCAAATTAGAAGACTCTAATATTGACCCCAAAAAAACCCAAAAAACAACCAAAAAAATCCCTCAAAACCAAAATGCCACAGTACCACAGAATTAGCTTTTCTCTGTACTTTCTGGTGTGGTCAGCAGAATTTGACTTCTAAATACAAGGCAGTGAAAAGTTAATTCTGTATTTTTTATTAAAAGCTTTTGAAAGTAGAAACAATTGATTGTAGAAGCAACTAATATGCCCAAGTCACCTTAATTCTTACTCACATGGAGGGCAGAGCCATTCTGAACATACATATTCCTTCCTTGTGCTCCTTTCTATCTTGTCATAGATAAGAAAGAGAGCAAATGGCAGAGACAACTTAGGTCTGGACTAATGGGAAGAGAAACAGGGAACAGGTAATAGATAAATCTGAGTTGCCATGAGAAAGGGAAGAAGAAGGTCTTGCCCATCACAGGTGATGTTAAAGCCTTACATCTTGATGCCTTCATTAGAGAGAGGGACAAAGCTGGGACATCCCAAGGGTGATAGGGAGTCACAGCTTGAAAACGAGAAGAGGATGTGAAGGTTATAGACACTGTCATTTGTTCTTTCAAGTTACTCCTGTTTTCCATCCCTTTACTCCCTATTCTCCTAATATTAATGTTTCATGTTTACCCAAATTTTCTGTAATATTTCCTTTCTTTATCATAGAATCATAGAATAGTTAGGGTTGGAAAGGACCGTGACGTCATCTAGTTCCAACTCCCCTGACATGGGCAGGGACACCTCCCACTAAACTGTGCCACCCAAGCCTCTGTTCAACCTGGCCTTGAACACTAGCAGGGATGGAGCATTCACAACTTCCATCAGCAACCCACACCAAACCACCCTTACAGCAAAGAATTCCTTCCTCATATCAAATCTAAACTTCCCCTGTTTAAGTTTGAACCTGTTACTTCTTGTCCTGTCACTGCATTCCTTAATGAATAGTCCCTTCCCAGCATCCCTATAGCCCCCCCCTTCAGATACTGGAAGGCTGCTATGAGGTCTCCACACAGCCTTCTCTTCTCCAGGCTCAACAGCCCCAACTTT
>JAOEHX010071954.1:0-10179 GCA_025448015.1 Bolborhynchus lineola | reverse complement strand
ACTAGAGAGATATGGTAACTTTTTTCCCCAAGCGGGAGCAGTTAAGTGTTAGGAATCCATCAGGTATGTAATATGGTAAATACCATTATAACACAGAGAATATAATAGGTTTTACCTACTTGTTTATAACTTCTCTATTTCAGTAAAGATTTTTTTTGGTTTTTTGAGGCCATGTCATAGTTTAAACATTATACTCAGACTGATTCGTAACCCAGCACTATACCAGCTACTAAGAAGACAGTTAACTATCCCAGCCAAAACCAGGACACTATCCACTCCATATTTCATACCATTCACATCATGCTAGGTCCCGTACTTTCCACCATCATCTTTACTGTCTTTAGGTATATAAATATACATATATATATATACACACAGAGATAATTTCCTTAGTCCTGAGGCAGGAATAACACAGACTATCTTCCCCAGCAAATTCTTTATGTGCACCACAGGAACTTTATCCCCCTCTATGGTATGTAAAAGCTTTGATCGGGCTTGGCCAGCCCAGTTGGCAGATCCTCTAGTAACTAACCATATGACCTCTGCTAAATGTGTATTCCAATGTTTGAAAGTTTGGGATGTGATGACATCCATGCAGCCATTTCTAGAAATTGGATCTCCTGTCAGGTCTGTTGATCTTACTCTGGTTTATGGCAAACCGGCTTTCAGAAGGACCTGGATTATTTTCTTCCCTTTCTCAATGTATGGAAGGTGTTCTGGAGCTTGCCCCTCTTCCAGTTCCCTCAGGTACTGGATACCCCTCTCTATTGCCTACAACATCTTCCTTGAAGGGATACCTTTCTTTCACAGCCGGCAGGAGTCCCTTCCAGAGGCTGAGGGATTGTGTCCCTTTTTGAATTGACTTGTCAACACCTGCTTCCCTAGAAAGTGATCTCAGCTGCTTGGATTCCCTGCCCTCTAAGTCCGGCCTACTAGCCCCATTGTCCCAGCATTGGAGTAGCCATGTGATAATGTGGTTACCTGGACAGTGGCTGAAACCTTTTAGTATATCCTGCAGCTCACTCAGGGACAGGGATCGAGAGGTTACCTCTGATTCTGCCACTTCTTCTGTTTCTTGTGAAGGCCCTGTTTGTCCTGTTTCACAACTCAAGGCAACTTCCGTGGCCTTTTCTTTTTCTGTACAGGGGTGACTGATAGGGGCATGGATTGGTTCTTTGGTTCAGATGCAGCGTCTTTCGCTGTGGTTGGAGTGGCTGCAGCGTATGTTGTCAGTTAGAGTGGAGTAGCCACGGTGCTCATCACAGGGTTGGAGTCGCCGTGGTGTCTGTTGCTTTGCCATCAGATCCAGAGACCTTCTTTCCCTGTGAAGGTACTGGATAGTGTTGAGCAGGGCTCTGTAGGGATGGGCCAGGCCCCAGCACATTGCAGTTATTTGTATTGCCAGGATGACAGCGTACCTTTCCTAAAGGTTTTACTAGTTTTTCCAGATTTTGCATTTGCTCAGGGGTGAAGCTCCAAAGCACTGGAGGGGCCACAGACCTAGGTACTCACCCATACTATCTCACACACCCTGCCACTCAGAACTATTCAGCCTTGAGGAAGACCTCTTGGTAGTATTCTTAAATAGTTGTTTAACCTTAAACAAGACCCGAATCATAAACAACATGCTGGTTCCCAGCAAAAAGGCCAGGTTGGTTTCAAGAGTACCCAAAGGGTATTCAAAACCTTTGAAATTCTCAAATGCTACTCTAATAGGCTGGTGGAGAAGGTGTGTGAGGAGGTTCTCCTCTGTAGGTTGCCCCTCCAAGGAGAAAAGGCAAGCGGTATAATTATTAATAATTCTCATTAGATGGCTTCCAAAGTATAGAGGTGATGGCAGTGCTGAGTACACAAATGCGATTAGCTTCATGACCACCATTATTAAAAAATACAACAAAACCAAGAACCTCAGCCCAGGCGCTGTGGATAATAAACATCACTGCAGGGAGCGCATACTGCAAGTAAGGTGTTACACAGTGCAACTGTAAGAGCAAATAAATCAACATTGCAACCTGTGGCTATTTAAACCAATGCAGTGAATGTTTATAATGAATTTGACAGGCTCTGGTCAGATCTGTTGTTACCTCAAACCTTTGTGCCCCATGTTTGGCATCAAAAAGTACCCAGACAGTAACCCAGCACCGCACAGCCCCCTTGCTCACCCCTCCCTCTGCCTTTCCCCATTGGGTGGGATGGGGAGGAGAATTGAGAGTTGAGATGAGAACAGTTTAATAACTACAGTACAGTATTATACTACTAATAATTATAAGGGAAATAACAAGGGGAGAAAAGATAAAACTAAAAGGGAAAAAAATAAAAACAAACCCCAAACCAACCAAGAAACAGCAGTGATGCACAATGCAATTGCTCAGCACTCACTGACAAATACCCAGCCTGACCTGAGCAGCAGTCAGTCCCTTCCGGGTAACTCCCCCGCTATATATACTGGGCATGACATGCTGTGGTATGGAATAACCCTTTGGCTAGTTTGGGTCAGGTGTCCTGTCTCTGCTCCCTCCTGGCTTTTTGTGCCCCTTCTCACTGGCAGAGCATCAGAGACTGAAAAGTTCTTGATCAGAGTAAGTGCTATTGAGCAATAAAACATCAGTGTATTATTCAGGATTGTTCTCAGACTGAAGCCAAAATACAGCACTGTGCCAGCTAACAGGAAGAAAGTTAACTTTATCCCAGCCAAAACCAGGACAGTAAAGTGGCTACAAGTAGCTTAATTACTGTTCAGCACCAGTCTCCTGCAAGAAATTGTTCTTTCAGGTATTAAGCCATGGCTGTTACTTCCTTACAGTTGTCTCAGGACAGAAAAGGCATTTTCCGGTGCTGCTGTTCCCAGCACACTGGACTCTGGAAACAGATTGCTCTCCTAGCAATCTGCATATTGTGGTGTTAAGTTGCTTAAAGTTATGTTATTTGTAACTTAAGGGCTGAAAGGTATAGAACAATATTAGTGTGAAACTTTTACTAGGTATCTTAGAGTTTAACCAACTTTAGCTGTACAAAAACTTGCACAAAAAGCCCCTTGTTCAGTGATTTGGGGAGTCCTCTTACTAAATGAAATGTAAAATCCATATACTGTTTGTATGTAAGATAAGTCAATTGTAGCTTTAGTTTGAGATGTTACAGGTAGCTTAGGCTTTTGGTAAATCTTGTCGCTGTGGGCCTGGATGATATACAGAACCAGTTTTCACTTGTTTCGTTTCTCTGTCACAGATTTGAAGCTGAGAAGCTCAGAGAGGAAAACATTATTCTGAAAAATGAGGTGACTTTACTGAATGAGGAGGGTAGTGCTTCCAGCCAGAAACTGAGGGAGCTAAACGGGTCCCGAGAGGAAATGCGGTAAGAATTCAATGGGGCATGTACTGCATATATACCTTTGGGCTCTTGCTGCGGTGCAGACACGATGGTTGCATCCCTTCTTTCAAAGCTCCTACATGTGTTTGATATACTATGAAATTTGAAATGGCCTTATTTCCTGCAGTTAGTCAGGCTTCTGTTAATGAGCTTTCATTTTTCCTTAGGCAAAAGATAGAAGCTGTGAGAAAGGAGAAAGTGGCTGTACAGAAGATGGTTGACAACCTGAAAAAGCAGGTATACAGGCTAAGCCCATAACCCTCTCTGTGGAAATCATCACTGTAGAAAAGCTGTTCCTTACATGGTCACAGAGGGAGTAGAAATGACCATTATATACATTTAAACTCTGATAACTGTTCTCATTAACAATGTGGGATTAATGTGAGGTTTGTTTGACATGATCAGGAAACTGCAATGCTGCTGTAACTACCCATCTTACAGACTTAAGAGCACTTTCCATAGCTAACTTGGAAAGTTTATTTAATAGAAACATAAAGTTTAAATCTTTCTTCTGTAATTTCTGTGGGTAATGCTCTGCAGTAGCCCATGGGGAAACAGAGGTGACGTGACTCAGCCTCTACTGATTTCCCAGCTAGCTGAGTCTAGGAATGCTGCCAGCCATGACCCTTTGCTTATATCCATGAGACTGCTACATTTATTTTAAGGCTGGTTTATTATGCTAGGCAAAGTGGAAAGTTTAAATAGTTCTTGCATTCGCTCCCCTCTTAGTGTTGCTTAGTAAAATTCTACTTGTTCAGAATAATCTACTAGTTCACCAGCACAGCCCTCAAAATATACATCACATGGCAAAGGGAAGGAAGAACAGAGGTGAGCCAGTTGACTGCTGTTATAGTTGATAAAATTGAGGCTAGTTATGAGAAATTATGTTTGCGAGGCTGACCATGCATGCAACAGGTCATCAAGTGGACTCCTACTCTTCAATATGATTCTACTTGATTTGGCCTAAAATTAGACCATGAGGCAAGTTAAAGAGCTATCAGGGAATAAAGCAAGCAGTGCTACTGGGCTCATGACTTACATAGAGTAAAGGTAACAGCTCCCCACCACTGTTCAATCACATTCAGTTTACTCCCCAGTGTAAAAGCAAACACAACTGACACTGCTGTCCTGGTTCAGGTAGCAGATCTGAAAACCAGAAACCAGCAGCTGGACTCTGAAAATACAGAACTTAGCCAGAGGAACTCCAAAAATCAAGCAGATGTGCAGGATCTTAATCAACAGCTGGCAAGAGTGCTCAAGCAAAAGGAAAGAGAAGAGGGAAAGTGTACCCTGGAAGAATGGGAAAAGGAGAGACTGGTACTAAAAGAGGAACTGGAAAACTCTAAAGTAAAGGTACTGGGTTACACTGTCTCTAACAGTACAAAATAATTGAACTTCTAGGAGTGTGCAGGTGCTATGGAGTTAGCATCCCATTCTTGAGCTGCAGTGCACTTTTTGAAAGCTGAACTTCCAAGTACTAGCTGCAAACATACATGCATGTGGTAGTGGGGGTGGAAGGAAAGCCTGGCAGCAGCCAACAGCAGGGAAGTAAAAGTGTTCAGGTTTGTCTTGAAAATGGAGCTTAGTGATGCTGCAGATTTTCCTGCATTTTCCAGCATCTGTTCTATGCAATACAGTGCCACCCCAGCTCCAAGTATGTCACTGGCTGCAGCATCCTCTGGTTAAACTTTGTTACTCTGCATGTCTCCTATGTTGAAATGTGAGCCTTTTACTTTTTGCAGTCATCAAACATGGTGTCTTCCTTGGAGATGGAGCTGTCGAAAGTGAAGGTTCAAGCTTGTATGCTGGAGCAAGAGAACCACATTCTCAAGCAGGAACTTGAGAAGACAAAACAGGTATGGAAGCTCATTTGAGTGCCGTGAGAGAATGCTGGCTGCCTCTAAACATGTTCTGCTCTCTTGTCAGAGTTGGAAAGAGTTAATTTTCTATAAAGAAAAGTCATAACAGTAGGGCAATATAAATCGTCTTGAAAGAGTCTCTGGGTACAGTGCATAATTGTTCAGATAAGGTTGGTTTCACTTAGCCCTTGCCAGAATGTCTTCCGGAGTGGTGGATCTACAAAGGCAGCCTTTGATAATGAAGGCAAAGACATAAAGCTCTAATCAAGGAACAGATAGGGCTTTTCTAGTTTGTGCAGATGGGATAGAACCCCGTGCTATAAAGTCACAAAATGGTTTGGGTTGTAAGAGACTTTAAAAACCATCTAGTTCCAAGCTGCCTGCCACAGGTAAGGAGACCTTTCACTAGTCGAGGTTGCTCAGAGCCCCATCTAACCTGGTCCTGTATAGTTCAGTTTAAGGACTGGTCTCTTCCAGCACATCCTTTCAGAGAGAATTTCTATTGTTAAACCCATCTGGAGACTTTGACATTTCACAGCTTCTGAGGATAATTTCCTGGAGACCCTGGTTATCGCCTGTATAAGCATGGTTCAGTTGGCTGTAAGTATATGCTAATAAACCCAGATAATGAAGGCTACAAATGAGTTAGCTCTCTTGATTAGGGCTCCATAAAGTAATTCTCTTTACAGTGTGAAGTGTTCATTTGATGTACCCAACGCTTAGAATAGATAATGGTATTAAAAAGCAAAAGCAGATGAGACCTATTCAGTAGAGTGGATTGTGACTTGAGTGTAAAGACAGAACAGCATAGGAGAAAGCAGAGTGTTCATAGAATCACAGAATAGTTAGGGTTGGAAAGGACCTTAAGATCATCTAGTTCCAAACCCCCTTCCATAGGCAGGGATGCCTCACAGCAGACCATTTCCCCCAAGTCTCTGTCCCACCTACTCTTGAACACTGCTAGGGATGGAGTGTCTACCACTTCTCTGGGCAACCTGTTCTAGTGCCTCATCACCCTCACAGTAAAGAACTTCTTCCTTATATCTAATGTGAACTTACTCTGTTTAAGTTTAAACACACTACTCCTTGTCCTATCACTACAGTCTCTGATGAGGAATCCTCTCCAGCATCCTTTTAGGCCTGCTTCAGTTACTGGAAGGCCTGCTATGAGGTCTCACCTGGAGAATGGAGTGAGGTGTTATGCTAAGGCACTGTGCCAAATGGGAAAAGGATCACGAGTCAACAGTAAAGTTTGTTTTGTTTTGTTTTTTTTTTTCCCTTTTCATAAAAGAGGCAGAGAAGAACCAGCCCTAATGCAAATCCCAGGAATCACAGGGCATTTGGGAATCCTTAGCACTGCTGTTTCAGAAAGGATGCCTTGGATCATATGAAGGATACTCATGGTCATTTGTACTGAATGGAGTACACTTCTCTCTTCCACTCTATCCAGTGTAGGATGCTTGGCCTGGAAGAGAGGACAGTGTAACACTTGCATGCAAAATCTGAAACAGCACAGAAATGTATCTGGGGGGTTTGTTTTCCACAGCTGCCCAGATGTCCTGATCTGTCTGACCTTCAGAATGAAGTTTCCAGCTTAGTTTCTAAAAATGAAAAGCTGCAGAAAGAAAAGGAAGCCCTGAGTGAGGAATTAAACAGATGTATTGATAAGGTAAGAAAGAACTGCAAATCCACATCCCTATCTATGTGTTGTAATGGGCTGTTAAAACTCTTATCTGTCACCATAACCTGTAAAACTGCCTTGGATTATTTTCTTTTCTATTTCCCTTCAAGCCAGATAAAGGCTTAATTGCCACTGCCTTGTTTTGTTTGGGTTTGGTTTTTATTCCTCCCCCTAGCTGGTCTTAAAGAAAAAGCTTCAATTGTGAAGTGCAGCTTTACTGTAATTTGATTACATAGAAAATTCCAGACATTGCAAGGGACACAGGCCTGGCTATACATATTGCAGCAGGACAAGGAAGACAGTGTTCTTGTACTTTTTATTGCAACTCTACATCTTGTAACTCTGAACTTGAGCAGCATAGCTAGGATGCACACTGTAAATAATGATCCTGTTGTGTGGAGATTCAAGGCTGGGAGCTGGGGGGTTTTCTGCTCTCATGTGTTTTCTTTGCATAGCTGTAACTCTCTCTAGCTTATCTCTCACAGTCAAATTGAGTTAAAGCAAATCCTGAATGAGTCAGGCTTACCAGTGTAATCTTATTTCAGGTGGCTAAAGCAAGCTGCTTAGAGAATGCAGTTGGCAGCTTGAAGCAGGAACAGAAGTCCTGGGAACAGCAGAGTCAGGCGCTGAAAACACAGCTCGAAGTTTCACAAGAAAAGGTATAAAAGTGTTGTGAAAGATGAGTGGTTTGGGCTCTCTCAAAGACCATCAGAAGTATTAGCAAGAACAATTTTAATGTGATTTATAAAGGCATGACTTACAAGAATTCTGTGGCAAAATTCACCCTATTACTTATTACATGGATGAAGCATACAGAAAAAACAAAGGTAAAATTGAGCTAAAGATGATTGATACAGAGACTGAAGGCACAAAGGATAAGGGAGACTCTCTTGTTGAGTCATGAGGTTCACCTTGGACCCCCTTGCTTTCTAAACTGCTGACAGAGCCTAGGCACATTTAGTCTCAGACTTAGTAATGTTATTCATCTAAAGGGTTCCAAGTGTCATTAAGCAGCAGTCTACAGTTATAAAGTGAATCACAGGATTTCTAACAATACTTGATTATTAAAGCTAATACATACACACTAGTAATCAGATACTTGAACCAGCACACACACATGCATATATATATATGTACATATATATGCATGTAAAGATATGCATATATACATTATATAAAGGATCCTGTTAATTTCTCTCAGGTGCAGTGAAAATACTCACATAAGCTTTCTCAGCATTCCTCAAGTGGTAAAGTGTTGAATATCAGCGAGCAGAAATAATGGCCCAAGTAAATGCTCCTCTTATTTTGTAACCTTAAGAGTTTGCAAACTCCATGAGGTGTTCCACTCAGAGGGAGATACCTTGCTGCAGCACACTGTGGTCCAGGAGAGCTCAAAGGGTCTCTCTCTCTTAGGGCCTTGGCTTTAGTCATCAGTGAATTTCCACCCTGGCCTCAGTTCTATGTCATTTCCACCAGTGGCACAACAGTGATGTTCCAGGTTGTCAGGGAACAACTGAGCATCCCAAAAGACCTCCTGGTATGACTAGGGAATGCCCAACCATCCACATTTCTGTGCACTGCTCCCTACCCTTGCTATGCAACCAGAGTTGTTGGTAAGGTCAGGGAGTGCCCAGCTGCCCAACTCTTTACATCTGTGCAAAGGCTGAATTCCTGGGGAAGCAGAGAGGTCCAGGAGGCAGGGAAGGGGGGGAATGCACCACCACAAATAGAGATTTTTGTTATAGCCCCAGATCAAAAGCATTTTTATAATCTCTTGTAATGTTTTTTTCTTTAAAAGCAGCCGTCTTCTAATGTGTGCAAAGATGTCATGCAGCTAGGAATAGCTGCTTTGATGGGCTTTCAAAGTGATGGTCTTAAAGGGCAAGAGGAACCTTGTTAAGTGCAGTGAGAGACATTTTTCCCCCAAGAATAACCTGTGTTGTTTTGCATCTACAGCTAAGTTACTTTTGCCAATTCATTCTGCCCGGTTATTCCTAAAATACTGCAGAGATTCTGCTGTTGCTGCATTCTTTTCTGGCAGTGGCTCATCTCTCTCAAGGCAGGGGAGGGGAACAAATGGCTGTCTGCTTGGCCGACAACACTTGGATTTTCTTGTTGGCCAGGGGCTGCCAGGAAGAATAAATAATTCAAGAGGAATATTCTCTTTCCAGCATATCACTGTAAATATTTGGGGCTGGAACAAGAATGTGTCTCTGAATGCAGTATTGTGGCTGAATTCAAAGTGGATCACTACTGATTTGGAATGGAAAGTCAAAATCATTTGTCATTTTTAAAAAGGGCTGTCAGCATTGTAACTTCTTCATTCCTTTTCTTCTCTCCTTACATAAGAGAGCCTAAATGTGTGTGATGTGTGGTGCATACACATCCAAGCAGACCCAGGTTACAAGAAATGTTGGCCCAGCAAATGCCAAGCTGCTTTCTTGCTCGTTGCAGGTTCAGAGTCTAGATGAAACACTGCAAAATACGAACCTTCAAATGTCCCGACTAAAATCAGACTTACGGGTGATGCAACAGGAAAAGGAAACTCTTAAGCAAGAAGTGATGTCTTTACACAAGCAACTGCAAAATGCAAATGAAAAGGTAATGGACTTCAGGTGGCTCAAAGGCAGTCAACTTTGCATGTCAGAGTTACAGACACTGGCTGCTGCTTTTCCATAGCCAACTTCTTTAGGATGGCTCATCCACTAAAAGAACACATAGTGCTGCAGGTTTGAGCAAGTAGACTGAGTTGTGCAGCTATTGATTTCTTATTGTTTTTAAACAAGTGATATAAAGCTAATAATTACCAAAAAAAGCTGAAAGGAGGTGGGTACAAAAAAGCCTCATTTTAATGTTGGTCTCTGTATTTAGAAGAAATATGTTTAGAAAAGAGATTCAGAGCAGCCCTGTGGAGAAGGACTTGGGGGTGTTGGTCGATGAGAAAATGAACATGAGCCAGCAGTGTGTGCTTGCAGCCCAGAGAGCCAACCATATCTTGGGCTGCATCAAAAAGACCATGACCAGCAGGTCAAGGGAGGTGATCCTGCCCCTCTAATCTGCTCTCCTGAGACCTCATTTGGAGCATTGTGTGCAGTTCTGGTGTCCTCAACATAAAAATGACATGGAACTGTTGGAACAAGTCCAGAGGAGGGCTTGATCATGGGACTGGAGCACCTCCTGTATGAAGATAGGATGGGAAAGTTGGGGCTGTTCAGCCTGGAGAAGAGAAGGCTGTGTGGAGACCTCATAGCAACCTTCCAGTATCTGAAGGGG